>SJYC01081911.1:0-71782 GCA_006408675.1 Madoqua kirkii | reverse complement strand
GGGGGGGGGGGGGGAATCAACAAATAATATGGATTCTCCAAGTCCCCTCCCTATCCCCACCCCCCACTGCCACCCCCAGATAGCCTACAGTTTGTTGCCATTTCTTTCAGGTCGTGACTCAAACATCACTTCAGTAAAATCATGAGCACCCAGATAAAATTTCAAATGTGCCCCCAAACCATTCCATTTCCCCAACCTTGCTTTATTTTCTGTTACACCTGTCCACCTAGGGCACATCTCAGAATTTGCCGACTTATTTGTCTCCTCCCACTAGACTATAAGCTCCCCAAGACAGAGGGGTCTTTATCTACTTGGTTCAGTTGCTATACCCACAGCACCTAGAAGAGAACCCAGGGCAGACAGTGGACGCCCAATTAACAATCTGTTTAATAAATGAGTGAGTGAGTGAGTGAGTGAATGAATGAATGAATGACAAGAAGCTTCCCACCAGAAAGGCTGCACAGGGAGGTAAGGATGGGGGTTGGTCTCAGACCTGACTCAAGGCCCTCTAACCTGCTTAACAATCGAATTCTTCCTGTTTTAGGTTCCATGCAAGTTGCATAGCCGCTTAAATCTGGGTGCTCACTCCAGACCCCCCTCATTAAAAACAAGCACCCTTACCCCCATTTTGAAACTGCGCGGTGAACAGGAGGGAAAAGAACCCCAGAGGGCCACTCGGGGTGGGGGGTTGGGGAGGAATGGAGGGCAGGGGGAATCCCCACTCTGAGGTCGCCCTACCCCGCCCCCCTCACTGCACACCCTACGAGCTTGGGCCCGGGGGCGGCGGGGGCGCCGCCGGCCTCGGAGCTCTACTGGATGGCGGCGTCGGGGCTGCGGGCGCCTTCGCTGGACCCGCATTGCCCCCTAGTGCCGCGCGGAGTCAGGGCGCCGGGCTCCCCCGCCTGATGTCACCGCCGTGCAGTCAGCCCAGAGGCGGCTCATTGAAAGCAGACCCTCCTCGGCGCTGGCTGGGCGGAGGCGCCGCTGTCCGCAGACCCGCCGCGGACCGGGCAGAGCCGGGCGCCCCCTGCCCTGCCACCCTCTCCTCCCTGCCGCTCCCCGCGAGCCCGGCCTGGCGCGCCTGACGTGGACCATTAAACTTGGAGCTGCCGCCTCGTCCCTTCTCTCCTCCTCCTCCCTCTGACAGGCGAGCGAGCGGCTCGGTGCAGGCAGGAGACGTGCTGCCGGGCTGGGCTGCCCGGGGGAGATGACTTCTCGCCAGGAGGGCACCTCTGGGAAGAAGACCACGGGGGAAGCAAAGTTTCAGGGCAGCTGAAGAGCCTTCCCCGCAGCCTTCTGAGCCCTGTCACCCGCTGGCTATGGAGGGCGGACTCTAAAATGAATCCCGATCTGGACACCGGCCACAACACATCCGCACCTGCCCACTGGGGAGAGTTGAAAAATGCCAACTTCACTGGCCCCAACCAGACCTCGACCAACTCTACTCTGCCTCAGCTGGACATCACCAGGGCCATCTCCGTGGGCCTGGTGCTGGGCGCCTTCATCCTCTTTGCCATCGTGGGCAACATCCTAGTCATCTTGTCTGTGGCCTGCAACCGTCACCTGCGGACGCCCACCAACTACTTCATCGTCAACCTGGCCGTGGCCGACCTGCTGCTAAGCTTCACCGTTCTGCCCTTCTCTGCTGCCCTGGAGGTGCTTGGCTACTGGGTGCTGGGCCGGATCTTCTGCGACATCTGGGCCGCCGTGGATGTCCTGTGCTGCACAGCCTCCATTCTGAGCCTGTGCGCCATCTCCATCGACCGCTACATTGGGGTGCGCTACTCTCTGCAGTACCCATCAGTGGTCACCAGGAGGAAGGCCATCTTGGCGCTCCTTGGTGTCTGGGTCTTGTCCACAGTCATCTCCATTGGGCCTCTTCTTGGGTGGAAGGAGCCGGCACCCAACGATGACAGGGAATGTGGGGTCACTGAAGAACCCTTCTACGCCCTCTTCTCCTCCCTGGGCTCCTTCTACATCCCTCTGGCGGTCATTCTGGTCATGTACTGCCGCGTATACATTGTTGCCAAGAGGACCACGAAGAACCTGGAGGCTGGAGTCATGAAGGAGATGTCCAACTCCAAGGAGCTGACCTTGAGGATCCACTCCAAGAACTTTCACGAGGATACCCTCAGCAGTACCAAGGCCAAGGGCCACAACCCCAGGAGTTCCATAGCTGTCAAACTTTTTAAGTTCTCCCGGGAAAAGAAAGCAGCCAAGACCTTGGGCATTGTGGTCGGCATGTTCATCTTGTGTTGGTTACCCTTCTTCATCGCTCTACCACTTGGTAAGTGGGGGACTGGCCGAGGGGAACTGGGCATCCTCAGCTTTGGGATTACTGATGAGCTTACTATAAAGTTTCCATGGGTTTTGGCTTTTTTATGCAGTTTGTGTGTGTTTGGAGGCTGGGGAATATTGTTTGTTCTGCAAAGGCTTTGCAGATTGGGTAGCTGGCTAAGAACCAACTCAGGTGTTAGCAGAACACACTAAGGGGAGGTACGAGTTACTCGAAATAGAACCATGGGAGGAAAATCTGGTATGTGGAATGACTCATTCAACAGCCTTGGTTTAATAATTTAAAAGGACACTGGACTTGAACATCATACCAGCATTATTTCAGTTGTAATGATGTGTCGGCTAAGGCAGTGTCTGTCACTAATGCAGCATGCAAAATAGTTTGTAGTTACCGCAGACACGGCATTTGGGAAGCAGAGAGGCAGCTTGGACACGGGAAGGCAGTTTTCATTCAGCGTTTCCAGGGCTTTTGCAGAGACCCACGGTCCTCTAAAGCTTTGCAGAGGCTGCGTTCTGCCCCCATCCCTTACCACTTCCTCTCACCTCCACGTACTCCCTTCATTATGAGTTAGTAAGAGCATTTTATGCCTCACACCCCCAACCAACCTTAATCTAAGGCTTTGAGATTTGAAAGAGAAGGATGATGGTCAGAGGGTCATCCAAAAATATCCCCAAATGTCCCAAACTCTGGTAATTGATGGAATGCTCAGAATTAAATTATAGTTGCCCCTCCCCTTCAGCTGCTAAACACCAAATCCTGCTAGTATGAGACTGAGCCCTTCCTATCCTATAAACATGTGCCCATCATCATTTGACTGGGGAGCCTACTAAGTGAGTTGTTCAAAACGCTACCTGACTTCCTCTAAGGATGAAGCCGAGGTATGGTTAGGAGGTAAACCTAGAAGAGGATCCTGTGCCATCCTGTCCACATAGCTCAGGAAACACTTGTCCCTTCTCTGAGGCAGCGATCTGCTTTAGTTTCTTTTCCTGTCCCTGGGGGACGCTGCAGAAAATGAATGGAGGGAGGTGATCGTGGCAGTCATGTGCTGTGATATCAGGAGGGCCACGGCTGCTACGTGCCATGGCCCACTAATGCTGCAGTCCACCAGGGGCTCAGCTGGAACCGAACAGAACCAATCCCTCAAGTCACGAAAATCCTAAAGACACACTGCTTCTGAAAGAGCCAACGAGAAAGAGGGCAGGCAGATGCCAGGAGTTTCCGTTCAAGAGTGACAAAGAAAAAAAGCTGTTTCACCTACTCTCATATTGTAATTTCTAAGGCTAGCTTTTGAGCTAGTGCCTTTCAGAAATGTTTTCATTGTGTTGAGCAGACAGGGTTCGTAGCTCTGTCCACAGTAGCGGTCACATCCCACTGCCCAGCATTCTTTTCTTTCCTGAGGTCTCAGGGCCCTTTTGCAGGCCTGTCCAGTTAAAGTGCATGACAGTTCACACTGCACTGGACCATACAAAGGTCATGGTCATATATGGGGTGATTTGGCTACTAATTAGCCATGTGACCTTGGGCAAATGATGACTGTTCTATGAGCCTCAGTTTCTTCATCTGTAAAGTAGGGCTAATTACTACTTGCTCCATGGGGTTTGCGCTAGTGCATGGAAAGGACTTAATACAGTGTTTGGTACACAGCAAATGCTCGATTATAGGTATAATCCTATACCTGTTATTAAAGGCTCTGAAGGGAGCTATTGACTAGATCTTATCCTTTCTTCCTTCCTCCCCTGATCTTCAACTGACAGAGGCTGTGACCAGAGCATCCTCAGGAAAGACAAGGTCCCATCAAGATGTGGGAATGAATCACAGTTGCAGACTTTCACTTTAGGGGCAAGGGAAACAAGTGAAAAGGCTGCCAACATGTTCCAATGGAAGGAGCACTGCTCTGAGGGTCAGGAGCAATAGAGTTTGTACGTGAGCTTTGCCATCAGTTAGCTCTGCGACCCCAAGTGTGTTGCTTTACCATCTGGGCTTCAGGTCTCACTTCCAGGGAACACCAAGGGCTGGACTAAATCAAGGGTTCTCAAACTTTAATAAAGATCAGAATCATTTGTGGATCTTAATAAAAATTCACTTCTAAGGCCTAACACATAGAGAAGCTAATTCAGTAAATCCCAGGAATCACATGCTTAACCAGCCCACCACCAGGCTGTGAGAAGCACCAGCCAGGGGATCTCTCAGTTCCCTTTAGCCGCCAGCCTCCTGGACACCAGGGTTTTTAAACACTGCACGGGTGAGCACTTGCCCACCCACACTCAGGTGCCGGACAATGGGGCTGCTGTCTGCACTCCACTCTTCACGCCCACCCTCAGTTTTCTCTCCCTTTATACTCTTTCAACTTCTGCCCTCTTTCTGTCCATCCCTTTCCTAGATCTTATCTTCCTAACAGCTCAGGTCCTTGGCTTCCATGCCACAGAAAGTGAGACGTTCTTGCCACCCAGAGATTTATCAGAGCTTGTTTCTCTTCTGCTTGACTTGATCACTTCCTGGCTGGCCATTGTCTCCCAATGTGCTGTCCCTGAGCAGACTCCATCCACATGCTTCTCCCGAGGACCTCTAGCCCCTGGAGGGTAAAGAATGTGGACTCCAGGCATTGAGTTTAGGATGGACTTCAAAAGTTACTCAAGAGTTTCAAACAGAGAAGGTATTTGATTAACATGTTCTTACCAAAGAGCATCTGAGCAAAATGGAGAGATGGACTTCTGCTTTCTCTGAGTTCAGATAACACCCAAATAAAAGTAACATGATGTAGAACAATAATTCCTTTGGAATCTGAAGCAGATTCCAAATTCTAAATTCTCCATGAAAGGCTTCTCACTCTGAAGAGGAGAAAGCAGATCTGGGGGGAGACAGCGGCTGGCAAACAGAGAAGTCCAGGTAGGAGTAAACTTCCAGTGGTGAAAGACAGCCAGGTGCCTGGGCGGCACCAGATTTCTGTCTCTCTGTTTTTCTTCTCCGTGGGAGAGGAGGGTTGGGATTCCTCCTGGGAAGGAAATAGCTTTGCCCCCTACAGGGTCCTGGTTAGGGGTTCCATTTGTTTTCTTTCCTCCCTTGTTTTTATTTTGGAGAGCATGGTTGGGCTGCCTGCAGAGACAGCCTCCTATCTCCTGTGCAGCCCTCCCCACCTGTAACACCCTCCCTATCTCCTCCCCACCCTTTCCCTGTGGCTTCAACAGAGTTGGGCCAGGGACCAGCTCTCACTTACTCAGGAGCAGGGATGGATCCACCAAACAAGAACGCCTTTATTCAGCCCCTGGAATCAGGCCACCGAGGGACAGGAAATAATTGGAATATAATATAGCAGCATTTCTACTTGATGGGCCATGTGCAAGATGTCCAAGCAGTCTTCAGCTGCCTGGCATCATAATGAAGGCCAGCTCCCACCCGCCTGGGGTGGTCAGGGTTCAAGAAGTGCCTGGGCTATTGAGGGATGTGCATTGCACTGGGGAGGGTGGGGAAGGGTTTAAGATGGGAGTGGGGGTGGGTAGCAGGAAGCGCTGGGCAGCCAACTGGTAGCTGAGCTTGGTGTGTTGTTTAGAAAACACTGGAACCTTGCCTCGCTCCAAATCTTTCTTCCGTCTTTTAAAATGCTGAAAGGCACCAGGAAGCCATTATTGAACTAACTGCTTTTCCCTCCAAATAAATGAAGGTCAATTTCAAAGAAACAGTTGTGCTCTCTGTAGTACTGGAACCAAATCGGAATCCTTCTGTCCATTGATTTGTTTCTCCAGTCCTCTCATTCAGATCAGCCTGATGAATTTCCACCTCCCACAAGAGCATAAGGGAGGGTGGAGGTCTCAGGGATGACTCAGAATGGAGCCACCCCCTACAAACACAAGAAATTTCTGGTTCTGAGGTTTCAAAACACAGAGATTTGAGTTGCTCACAAGGAAAGTAAGTGGGTTTGAGTGAGGGGAAATTTTACACACAGGGAACCCTTCCTAGGGGCTTCCCAGGTGGCAAAGAAACCAACTGCCAGTGCAGGAAACATAAGAGACGTGGGTTTGATCCCTGGGTCAGGAAGATCTCCTGGGGAAGGGCATGGCAACCCATTCCACTTCTTGCCTGGAGAATCCCATGGATGGAGGAGCCTGGTAGGCTACAGTCCATGGGGTTGCAGAGTCAGACACCAGAGAAGCAACTTATATGCATTCAAGCCTTCCTAGAAAAGGGAAATCTTACTGAAAGAAAATATATTCACCAACCTCTGAAATCATTAATGTAGGATTCCTAAAGCACCTACTATGTACCAGACACTGTACTAATCCCTGGGTTCTTGTGCCAAAGCAAACATGGTCCCTGCCTGCAGGAGGCTCACAGCCCAGTGAGGTCATATTATCATAGAGCACATACTATGTACCAGGCATTCTGCTAGACCCTCTACAGACATTATCCCACTAATTCTCTCAGCTGCCCTGAGAGGGGAGCTCCTTCTTCACAGAAGATACTGAAGCTCGGAGTGGTTAGACTTCTTGCCCAAATTCACACGGCAAGTAAATGATAGAGACAAAACTTAAATCCACGTCTGTCAGAACAGGTACTTACTTGGCCCAGTGCACAAGGCGATGGCTGATCTTTTCACTTTCTGGTCCCAACCTGCTCTCATAGCAAATGTTCTCCAGGAACCCCAGAGCCACCTTGTCAAAAGCTGATTATTCTAGTTCTGTTACAAAACCTTCTATTCCCTTTTCACCCCTTAAAACGATTGACTCATAAAATATTAGGGAAGATCATCCACATTCTAGTTCAAGGCTAGGACTTCTCTTACCTCCTGTACTGTATAGGATATGGGTCTCTCTATGCTGGGCATCTAGTCATCCCAACCAGGAAGAAAAAGTGGGATCTTGACCTTCATCTGGAAATCTGGTTCCACATCGTTATCATGCATTCATTCATTCACTGAATAATTATATATTTATTGGAAGCCTACTAGGTCCGGGCATTGTGCTACAGATCCAGCAGTGAGCAAAGCAGCTATTCCAGGTTCTCATAGAATTTAATTCTAGTGGGGAACACAGGTAATCTAAAAAATACCCACATGCAAATAAACATAAATGGTTTGAAGAAAAGGGGTATGCTGCTCTTAGAAGTATCACCAGGGATCAGTATATCACAGGGCTTCCTGGGTGGCATTTAAGCAGAACCCTGAACAGTTTGGAAGGTAATTCATGACAGAGCAGGTAGAAGAAGAGAGTTCCAGTCAAAAGGAAGGGCACACCTGAGAGTCCTGAGGCAGGAGCTGGCAAGGAACTAACAGAGCCTGGAGAATAGAGGGGCTACAGGTACGAGTCAAGGCTGGAGGTGTGGGCAGAGGCCAGGCCATGCCAGGGCTTTCAAGCCATAAGGATTTTAGGTTTTATGATAAATTGCACCGGCCACTACTGAAGGATTTGAAGCCAACAAGGCGTACAGTATGAATTATGTCTTTAAAAGATGACTCGAGCAGCCATATGGGGCACAGAGCAGAGATGAAGCAGTTAGAGCATAATCCCAGTGAGAGCTAATGGCAATCTAGACTAGGCTGGTGGCAGAGAAGGTGGAAGGAAGATGGTTCAGAGACTTGGGGATGGATTGTTTATGATACAGGAGAGCAAGAGATGTATCTGGAATATCCTTGACATTACTAGGTGAAACACAACCAAGAAGATTCCTCCCAGGCTCTCCTCAGACCCCATTTATCAGGGCTCATAAGACACCATGCTATGCCAGACATTCTTCTGAGTTGAGTAGGAGCTTGAGTAGGTGGCTCAGACAGTAAAGAATCTGTCTGTAATGCAGGAGACTGCGGTTCAGCCCCTGGGTTGGGAAGATCCCCTGGAGAAGGGAATGGCTACCCACTCCGGTATTCTTGCCTGGAGAATTCCAGGCACAGAGGAGCCTGGTGGGCCACAGTCCATCAGGTTCCAGAGGAGCCTGGTGGGCCACAGTCCATCAGGTTCCAAAGAGTCAGACACAACTTAGCAATTAACACTTATGAGTTGAGTAGACAAAATGTCCCAACGCAAAAGTCAGAACCCATCAGCAAACCCACATGCTCAGTAGAAACATCTGGCAGGGAACTGCTTTCAAATGCATAGATTGTTGGAATTCCCCTTACAGACCCTTTGTTTCAGACTCTCTCATATGGGACCATGAGTCTCAACTTTTAACCAGTTCCCACAGGCAGTTATGTCACCAGCATAGCACCAGTCCCCTGCCCCTCCATGCCTGGTACCTGGAATGAACACTCCATGGGGAGCCAAGAGAGTTTGGTTAAAGTTCGGCCCAATGTAGCCAGAAGCATCCTCAATCCTGCCCAGTCCTTCAGGCCAGTCCATATGGCAGAAGATTGGAGGGAAGGTGAATTCTTCAAGCTAGAGCCCCCCTGGAGAGGGTGAGTTGAATGAGCACTGTGGAAGCAGGTCTCCAGTGCAGCAGGTACACTGCTCAACACTGAATATTCTGTACAGCTTATAATTCTCTCGGCCCCTCTGCACAGCCAGTATCATCATCCTGTGTCTAGAGTTCAGAGAGGTTCATTAAATCTCCCAAGGTCACACAGCTAGTAAATGGAGTCTATCAGACTCCATATTTGGCACTCAGTAAGCACTTGTTGTATTATTCCTGCTATTACTACAGTACTTCCAGACATTTGTCTGAGGTCTAGTGCCCATGACTGATAAAATTTGTACTGGCTCATGACAAAAATGAGAAAAAAAAGTTAGGAAAATTCTGTGTTTTTCCAAATGTACTCAATATAAATGACTGTTCTTTTATTCTGAAGACTATGTCCTATTTTGGGAAACTGAAGTAACATTTCTTTAATGGAATGATAGTAATAAGTGATGCTGATAGTCAGTGTGTGTGTGTGTGTGTGTGTGTGTGTGTGTGTGTGCAGTGTTTACTTGACAAGATAAAAAGTTGGTAACCCTATATTTGTCCCCACCAAAATTTTTTTGAAATTTCTCTATGAGTTTCCTAAAGTCTTAGAATAATGGAAGACACCGTGATGATTAGACATGAAAAATATTTGTGGAAGAAAGGAGGAGGAGGATTTATCCTCTCGGTGATGGATAAACAAATTAGCCTCAGCCTTGCTGTAAGAGTCATAGGCCTGGGGCAGGGGTTGAGGACAGGGAAGGATGATGTGTATAGGGTCATGATTGTCAGATATGATAGTTTGGGGGCCATTTGTGGAAGCACCCAGTACTGCTGGGATGAAACAGATCACAGAAGTGCCCGCAGGTGTGTGTGTAGCTGCAGTGCCATCACGGATGGCCCTCATAAGATCTGTAATGCAGGCGATGCCTTTACCTGAGTGTGTGGCTCATAAAGATAACGGATGGCCGTCAGGCCACACTGGGAAATTGCTTTCTCCCACATCTGCAAGATGTTTCCGCAGTCACTGTGCTCCCTAACCATGTCTGCTAATAATAATACTAATAGCTCCATTTATTAGGTCTTGCCATGTGCCTGGTTTACACCGCAGTAAGAGTGCTTCCTCTCCAGAGACTTACCAAGTGGATACTATTGTTGCCTTAATTTTACAGATGAGAAAACTGGAGTTCAGAGAGATTGAGTGATTTGTCTCAAGCTACCCAGCTGATTGAGGTTTCCCTGGTGGCTCAGAGAGGAATGAATCCATCTGCAATGCAGGAGACTTGGGTTCGAACCCTGGGTTGCGAAGACCCCTTGGAGAAGGAAATGGTTACGCACTCCAGTATTCTTGCCTGGAGAAGCCCATGGACAGAGGAGCCTGGTGGGCTGTAGCCCATGGGGTCACAAGAGTCGAACATGACTGAACGACTAACATTTTTACTTTTCCACTTTTTTCACCCAGCTGATTAATACCAAAGCCTGAATTCACATCTAGGCAATAAGATGAAAGCGTTCATTATCAGGGGGATCCTAGATGTGGGACTCTAAGCCCTGATTTTTGGAAGCTCAAAGAGGCCCTAGGGAAAGCAGAGTCTATTCTGAGAAAATGGAAAGGAAGGGCGAGTGGCTGCCTATTATTCAGCCACCAAGAGGCATCATATCCTGGTGAGAACATAAAGAATATAAAAATAATTGGGTCTATCCCCTAGCAAGCCAAGTCACAATTTCTCTTTTATTATGAGTGCTTTAGACTTTTTTCAGCTTCTCAACACATGAGTGATACCATATACCCTTTAAGGCTTTTATCAAATTTGGGCTTTGGGGTTAAACACATAAAATTTAGAACACTTTTCACAGCCTAATTTCTGGCTGTATACATTTCAGAGCTGGATTCACCTCTGCACCACACAGGTGTGGTTGAGACCACATGCACCATAGGACTCTCTCCTACCTTGAATCAGCCTCTGGTCCTACCTCTTGAAGTCACCAAGGCTGGCATCGTGGACAAGAGAGTATTTCTAAAAGCTGGTTTTCCACTTTGCAGTAATCCTGACTAGTGATAACCTAGCCATATAGAAAGAAAATACTGCACACCACATATGTATTTTCAAAAGAACCCAAGTGAAACATATCTTTAACTCTTAGCTAGTTCCCCAAAATGTCCATGACCCGTATACTAACATGCACAGGAAGGGAAATATGGCAGAGGGAAGTTGGAGTGGAAATAGACAGTGGTCCTAACACATTGCAGGTAATAGATCTTACTCACGAGAACCTTACAAAATAGTTCAACCTGGAGGAGACACACGGATCCTTCCTGGGGCTTTGGAGGGCCCCATGAAGAGAAGAGCCCTGAGGCTAAGTAAGTGCCCGTGGCCCACCCCACACACTGCAGCAATGCTCTCTCTAGCAACCTGGCGACTTACATGAGAACTTCTTGTAGGCAGGGACCACATCCTTCCATCTTGCATAATACGAGTGCTAGCTGAGTGCTGTGACTCAAATCATTTGTCATTTCCCCAAGTACACCCTGTATTTTCCTCCCATGTGTTTCTTCATATGTCCCCTCTGACAGGAATGCTCTTCCTGTACCCTTGAATATCCATATCCTGCCCACCTGTAGACCCCTGATTTTGTGGACACCTCTCTTAGGAATCTTTCCTGGCCTCCACCTCTTTCCCAGGCGGTGATGGTTGCCTTTATACCTTGTGTATGGTGCTTGTCACGTTTTTTCATGGGAATCAGGACCGACAGGTACATCTTCAGCAGTGTTACCAGATCGCAAACCTCTGAGGAAAGGGTCCAGGTTTCACTTTTCTTCCTGTCCTTCAGGCCCAGAGACATGTACTTGCTAGACTCCCAATAAGAACTGCAACTGCAGCTATGATTTGTACAGTATGCACCAGAATTCACCTACTATTTGAACCTGTCAGTGACCTATCAGATAGGTATTAATGTTCCGCTCACTTTACAACTGAGGAAACAGATTTAAAGGTTAGGTGACTTTTCCCATTCCTTGAGACCACCACAAGCACGTTGAAAGGAAAGTGCCTTGACTGCTTTTGTGAAACCAAAATGTCAGTATGGGTCTGTTTATGGGGCCAATGAAAAAAGATTAGATAGATGAAGACCAGAGCGGACACAGGTATGAGCTTGCAAATTAGACAACATCTTAATCCTTTATGAAAGGTTGCCATTCCACTGCCCCTGGGAGACCCATCTATTGCCAGTCAGTCCCCATTTTCCCTGAACTTCTCAACCCTTGTCACCTCCCTCTCACCTCTGGGAGGGCTGTGGTCAGAGCTGATCACCACAGAAGTGGGAGAGGAGGGCACAATTCTGGTGACTCTACATCAGGGCCCAGTTAAGACCTTTGGAAAGGTTCGAGATACTGAGAAGTGAATGCTGCCCCCACTTCCAAATGTAAAGTCTAAATTCTGCCTCGGATGCGCACACACACACACACACACACACACACGCACGCACGCACGCACACGGCCCTAAAATAAATGGGAAGAAGGCCAAGAGTCTAATTTTTCCCAGGAAGTCTACTTTGATTTCTTTAACATCAAAGTGAAAGGGAAACTCTCTCAGTCATGTCCGACTCTGTGACCCGATGGACTATACAGTCCTTGGAATTCTCCAGGCCAGAATACTGGAGTGGGTAGCCTTTCCCTTCTCCAGGGAATCCTCCCAACCCAGGGATCAAACCCAAGCCTCTCCTAAAAAAGTGAAGGTGCCCAGCAGCTCTGCTAACACTCTGAAGATACAGAGTCTGTTTGTGGGTGACACAGCATTGCTCCATAATGGGGTGACAGACATCCCACTTTGCCTGGGCCGGTCTCCTCTTAACGTCTGTTACCAAGGGCTCTGATGATTACTATAACCCTCTCTAACCCTCTCTTGTTCTCAAAAGTGTCTTAGTTTGAATGATAAAAGTGCCTTGATATTTTAACTCCAGGAGTAACAGTGTTTACAGTAGAACAGCCAAGTGTGCCTTGATTTCCCTGAGAACTCTGAGATGGGGGTGGGAGGAGTATGGCCCTAGGCCTCAGCAGTACAAAGAAAGATTAATAATGAGAGAATGAACTGGGCATGAATTTAAGGAGGAAAGACACAACTTCATGTGTGTGTTTTTGTGGGAAACAGATTAATGTAAAAGTTGGTTGTAAATGTTTGTCTTCATCAGTGAGTTTACCATGCATGCACAAGTGAGTCACTGAGCTGGAATCTGAATCCATGGCTGTCTGACCCTAAATACTTCATAAGTGTATTCATTTCAGCACAAGACAAATGGTGTTATCTGAATGATGAGTGTCTCCAGAATAGAGAAGACAGAAATACGGTGGGCCAAAATGATATTTGAGGGAGGAAAAGAAAAGTGAACTATGTCTTAGGGACTTAGCAGGCTGGAATGGCAGTAGGGGTGGGGCATCTCCAGCCATCCTTCATGCCCATCCTGGGACAACGGAGCATAGGTCAGCTCAGGGTACCGTCCTCACTGGCAGGCTTGTGTTCTTAGAATTCTGTCAACAACACATGCGTGACCACACCCAGAGGCAAGACACGTGAGCCCCCTCGGAGCACTCAAGTGCCCCTCTGTGGTGTCAGCTCACAAAGTACACTATAAAAGTCACGCCAATGAACAGTTCACACTGAAACGTTCAGAAACAGAGTGTCCTAACACAGGCAAGCGGACCGTTCCTTTCCTTTAATTTCTTCCAGGGGTATCTGCCCACAGTGTCTTGTTCCCCTGAAGCTGGGATGCATTTGGGGCTTGGCTTAGCACACTTTTTAAAATTCCTCTTACCCAACCCAGGGATCAAACCCAAGCCTCTCCTAAAAAAGTGAAGGTGCCCAGCAGCTCTGCTAACACTCTGAAGATACAGAGTCTGTTTGTGGGTGACACAGCATTGCTCCATAATGGGGTGACAGACATCCCACTTTGCCTGGGCCGGTCTCCTCTTAACGTCTGTTACCAAGGGCTCTGATGATTACTATAACCCTCTCTAACCCTCTCTTGTTCTCAAAAGTGTCTTAGTTTGAATGATAAAAGTGCCTTGATATTTTAACTCCAGGAGTAACAGTGTTTACAGTAGAACAGCCAAGTGTGCCTTGATTTCCCTGAGAACTCTGAGATGGGGGTGGGAGGAGTATGGCCCTAGGCCTCAGCAGTACAAAGAAAGATTAATAATGAGAGAATGAACTGGGCATGAATTTAAGGAGGAAAGACACAACTTCATGTGTGTGTTTTTGTGGGAAACAGATTAATGTAAAAGTTGGTTGTAAATGTTTGTCTTCATCAGTGAGTTTACCATGCATGCACAAGTGAGTCACTGAGCTGGAATCTGAATCCATGGCTGTCTGACCCTAAATACTTCATAAGTGTATTCATTTCAGCACAAGACAAATGGTGTTATCTGAATGATGAGTGTCTCCAGAATAGAGAAGACAGAAATACGGTGGGCCAAAATGATATTTGAGGGAGGAAAAGAAAAGTGAACTATGTCTTAGGGACTTAGCAGGCTGGAATGGCAGTAGGGGTGGGGCATCTCCAGCCATCCTTCATGCCCATCCTGGGACAACGGAGCATAGGTCAGCTCAGGGTACCGTCCTCACTGGCAGGCTTGTGTTCTTAGAATTCTGTCAACAACACATGCGTGACCACACCCAGAGGCAAGACACGTGAGCCCCCTCGGAGCACTCAAGTGCCCCTCTGTGGTGTCAGCTCACAAAGTACACTATAAAAGTCACGCCAATGAACAGTTCACATGAAACGTTCAGAAACAGAGTGTCCTAACACAGGCAAGCGGACCGTTCCTTTCCTTTAATTTCTTCCAGGGGTATCTGCCCACAGTGTCTTGTTCCCCTGAAGCTGGGATGCATTTGGGGCTTGGCTTAGCACACTTTTTAAAATTCCTCTTTAAGACAGTTTCCTGCCAAGCTAACGTACATCGCTTGGGGGCTGAGCTCAGCACCCTGGCCATGCCCCAGAAGGAGGTTAAAATAGGACCAAGGGCAAGCCGGGCTCACTGTCATTCGCAAGCATGGGCCCCAGGGCTCACACCACCAGCACAGGGCCAGGCAGAGATCCAGAGAGGCAGCTGGCGGGGGAGGACAGGGTGCCACCAACTAGAACAAACAGAAAAAAAAATTGCATCTCTGATTTCTATATTCAGGCCATCAATCACCCCCTGGCATCATGAGAAGGTGGTACCCGCTCCCAGGTACACCCTCAGAGAGTCATTTGCGGCTCCTTGTCCCCAGCTCTTCAGAGTTTATCTTAAACAGGGACTCTTGGGCTTTTTTGTTCCATGGACCCCTTTGGTAATCTGGTGAAGCCCCTTCTCACAATAGATACATAAAATAAGATACACACGATTTCAAAGAAAATCAATTATGTTGAAATAGCTATTATAATGTTGAAAAAACAAATTTATTGTGGAGTAAAACAATGTTCTTCTTTATTAACATATTAAATAAACAAGACCTAGCAGCAAGTCAAATAAATAACTACTATAATTTGAGGTAGTGACAAGTGGGAATATGTCAAGATATCTGCAACAAATGTAATATAACATCATAAATCTGATTTCTATGGGTGACAAACCCTCCTAATTCTTCTGTGGCTGGTTGGCTGCCTTCTTGCTGAAGAAAATGCTAACTTTCAACCAATGATTAATTTTTTAAAAAAAGAGAGAGAGAGAGAGAGGTAATTTTTCCTATCCTAATTCAGAAACTCCCTAACCCCAGAACAAGGACCCTGTCTTATGACATTATAAAGATGTACTTCAGGACATGAAGTTTTCTATACTGTGTTCTTTTAAATTATATAGTCTTGGGACCGCAGGGAACTTGCACACCTTTGTGCTTTATAAGTATCTGGCATGTTTACTCGTAGCAATTCTTAAATCTCATTTCTTTCTTTAAGCACATAAAAAAAAAAAGTCTACAATAGCACATAGACTTTTATTTAAAACAAAAGGAAGAAAAAAATAGAAAAATTATTCTAACCACACCAGACCCCAGGCCCCCCTCTATCCAGCACCTTCAGTCTTTTTCTCCAGGAGCAAACATTGTTACCAGATTGCATATAGTTCCAGAAATAGCCTATTTATTTGTAAGCACCCACATACATACGTATGTATGTGTAAATATTTGAGTGGAATATGTGTGCATCCTGTGTATTTCTACAAATGGTATCATTTTATAAACACAATAGTGGAGGTTACATTTTGCTCTCAATAGCATATCTTGGACATAGTTCTCTGTCAGAATTCTGTAGTTACTGTTTTCCTTTTCATGGCTGTGTAATCCATTTATGGAGTATCCTACTTGATTTAACATTTTCCCCATTCATTGACATTAGGTTAATTTTGGTTTTTTCATACTAAGAACAGTGCTGCAATGAGGACTCTTGTCTCTGTGTCTGTGCCCACATATTCAGGATAAATTCTGAGAAATGAAATCACTGGAGCAAGAAATATTTGGTATTTTAGGTTTAACCTGATTATGTTCCAAAATTTACTATCTAAAGAATTTAAAATATATTAAAAGGTAAAGTTGTTAATATGAGTAGGTTAGATTTATCATGCAGGAGTGTTGTTCATGATATTGAAGTGCAAACAATAATTCACAGGATTATATATACTCTTATTTTTAAACACTATTAACTTAGTCACCTTTAGGAGTATCATGAAGTGAGGAGGAGTAGATTTTAACTTTTTATACTCCTCTGTGTTACTTCATATTTCACATTATTTCACATGTGTGCCTGTGTGTATATACACAAATAGGACCACGTAGTGCTTTTATCACTAAATATAAAGTATGGACTTCTTACCATTTCAGTAAATCTGAAGCATTTCAGTTTTTAATTTATATTTCACATCTTTTTAAGGATGTATTGCAATCCATAATGGAAAGTGTGTGTGTTTAGTCGCTCAGTCATGTCTATTCTTGGCTCCATGGACTGTAACCTGCCAGGCTTCTCTGTCTATGGGATTTTCCAGGCAAGAATATTGGAGTAGGTTGCCATTTTCTCCAGGGGATCTTCCCAACGCAGGGATGGAACTCGTGTCTCTTGTATCTCCTGCATTGGTAGGCAGATACTTTCCCACTAGCACCATCTAGGAAGAACCATAATGTGATTAACCAGCCCACTTATGACAGTAGTGGTCAGATTTATCTTAATAGGTAAGACACACACAAGGTATCACATTCAAAGGCCCAAGTGTAGAATGCAAAGCATGTCCCACTCACTTCCTTGGTTCCTACCTATCTAATTTCCCTCCCACCTATCTAATTTTCCTCCCTGGAGGCAACTATTATTACCAGTTTCATGCACATCCTTTCAGAAATATTCTAAACATATAAAAATATATTTATATGCTCTCTTTAAGAGAAATAACATGCTGTTCTGCACTTTGCTTTTTCACTGAATAGTACATCTTGGAGATGTTTCTACTTCAAGATAAACAGAGGAACTTCATTCTTTTTGCTAACTTCATAGTATTCCTTTTTTCCCAAATAGACTTCAATAGAAGAACATTTAGGTTGTTCAACTCTTTTATTATTACAAACAACACTGTAGCGAATATTCCTATACATACTTCACTGTTTCCCACATTATATGATTAAAATCCTGGAAGTGGACTATTCTGAGGAAATTTTTATTTTTTTATAAATATTTTCAAATTGTTCTTCGTAGTGATTGTACCAATTTGTATTTCCTTGACTGACATTTGAGAGTGACCACTCATTCCCTAATAGTTTGCTACCAAACTTTTTGATCTTGCCAACTTCATGAAATTTCTGTGAATGAAGTTACATGCCTTTTTGTATGTTTGATAATCCATCCCCTCTTGATGTACGATTGCTTTGAGTTTTTAGCTGTGCCAGATTTTCTTATACATGTATTTTTCCTTTAATATCTTTTGTACACTTGCTCTTCAGGATTGCCTTAGGATAAAATCCACTTTGAATGGTTAGCATCCAAAGGTAGACTCATGTGAAACACTTCAGACACATTATCAGATTACCCTCTGGGAAGGATGTAGCGATTTTCACTCCCACTAAGTGTGTTTCAGCATAGCTAAAGAAACCACTTTTTATGCTGATAGCTCCTCACTGCCTGGGGAAGCTTCAGACATCTGTGTGACAAGTCAGCTTCCCCTCAGAGGTGATAAGATGGCTTGAAAGTTTCAAATCCTTCCAACTGATTTGGTGTCAGCCTTCCAGAGTTCAGGCTAGCAAGCCGCCCTCTTGGAATGCAACATCCCATCCATCAGGGGAGCCGAGCAAGCGGAAGACTTGGAATGTGTATATTTCATACAGAATCGGAGAACAAAAAGCAGTCACCCACAGTGTTTAAATGGATTTGATCTTTCACAGGGCTGGCAGACCCACCGTGATCCACATCAATGGTTCGAGGCCCTGGGGCTCATGTACCCATTAAAAACAATAACTAAACAAGATACTCCCCCACTTCCCTGCCCACACAACCCAGGAAAACAGTCAGCTTTGAGGCACTCAAGGATGAGTTAATAAGGAAGGATTCCTTCAGGCACCCAAGCTTGCCAACGCGACCGTGAGGGCCTATGTGGATCCAGGAAATGCAATGGACAGTCTATATTTAGATGAGGGCATTGCAAGTGCACCACATTTTGCAAGTGCAAAATTCAAATTGACTCTGGAAGATGCCAGCCTCACGAAGTGAAAATTGAATTGAGTGTTACTTAAGAAGCAAGGAGAAGGCCTGTCAAACAGATCCTGCTGGGGAAGAAGACTTCTTGAGAGGCAGTCCAGGGGCTCTGGTCGTCAGGGTGGTGATGTACTCTTGACTTTGAACTGCTGGTCTGGATGGAGAGGCAGGGTTATTTTCAGACCGTACTAAATCTAGAAGTGTTGGAACCAGCATCGTGGACAGAGAAGGGAGGAGGTGAACTTTGACCCACTGCCACCAAGTTGGGAGATCAAGAAGATCCTAAACCAGAGACTCTCAGAACCTCGGGAAACCCTTTCCAGTCTCTGTCATGGCCATTGCACCCCTCTCATCCATTAAAGAGGGCTGGCACCTTCCCTTCTCTGCAACATCCTTGTTAGCCCTTCACAAGTTCTGCTTGACTGGCAGCTTAGAGTACTAGAAAGAACAGGGACATTGAAATCAGATGAATCCAGGTCTGAAGTCCTGACTCTGCAGCTGATCTTTCTAAGCCTCAGTTAATACGTCTGTAAAACGAGACTGAGACCATCTCGTAGGACTGGAGTGAGGACTAAATAAGAAAATAGATAAAAAAGAACTCGGCTGAGTCCCAGACACTTGTAAATATTTCAAAATATTAACTATTAATATTTCAGCTATAACATTTTGAAGACTTTAATGTAATATCAACTTTGCAGAATATATTTAATAAGTATCTGTTAACAAGATAGGCTATGTCTTTGGGGGAAATAAAAATGGGATCAGTTCCTTCTCATTTAAAGATTAGGAGATCAAAAATAATTTGAGATATTATGATATCTATAAAGAAAGCTGAGCACCCAAGAATTGATGCTTTTGAACTGTGGATTTGGAGAAGACTCTTGAGAGTCCCTTGGACTGCAAGGAGATCCAACCAGTCCATCCTAAAGGAGATCAATCCTGGGTATTCATTGGAAGGACTGATGCTGAAGCTGAAACTCCAATACTTTGGCCACCTTATATGAAGAGCTGACTCATTGGAAAAGACCCTGATGCTGGGAAAGATTGAGGGCAGGAGGAGAAGGGGACGACAGAGGATGAGATGGTTGGATGGCATCACCAACTCGACGGACATGGGTTTGGGTGGACTCCAGGAGTTGGTGATGGACAAGGAGGCCTGGTGTGCTGCGGTTCATGGAGTTGCAAAGAGTCAGATACAACTAAGCAACTGAACTGAACTGGTACCTATGACAGCCCTCCTTGGGACCTCCCTGGCAGCTCAGATGGTAAAGAATCTACCTGCAATGAAGGAGACCCTGACACATGACTCCTACATCCAGATTTACCCAATGTTAACCAGAGACATTACTTTGCCGACTAAGGTCCGTCTAGTCAAGGCTATGGTTTTTCCTGTGGTCATGTATGGATGTGAGAGTTGGACTGTGAAGAAGGCTGAGTGCCGAAGAACTGATGCTTTTGAACTGTGGTGTTGGAAAAGACTCTTGAGAATCCCTTGGACTGCAAGGAGATCCAACCAGTCCATTCTAAAGGAGATCAGCCCTGGGATTTCTTTGGAAGGAATGATGCTAAAGCTGAAACTCCAGTACTTTGGCCACCTCATGCAAAGAGTTGACTCATTGGAACAGACTCTGATGCTGGGAAGGATTAGGGGCAGGAGGAGAAGGGGACCACAGAGGATGAGATGGCTGGATGGCATCACTGACTCGATGAACGTGAGTCTGAGTGAACTCCGGGAGATGGTGATAGACAGGGAGGCCTGGCGTGCTGCAATTCATGGAGTCGTGAAGAGTCGGACATGACTGAGCAACTGAACTGCACTGAGCTGAACATGTTGCTAAATTTGCTACGTATCTTCTTTCTTCTCTTAAGAAATAAAATGTTGTAAGTACATCTGAAAGGGCCCACTCTTTGTCCCTTTCATCTCTTTCTTCTCCGAGGCAATCACCAGGCTGCCTCTGATTGAGTAGATTCTCTTCTCTACATTTTCCTAAATGGGTCCTCTCAGAAGGAAGGAGGAGAGTCGTCCAAAATGAGGCCTTGGATTAGATCAGTTCTGAGTTCAAATTCTGCTCCTGCTCCTTTTCTGGCTGGGTAGTCTATAGCAAATTGCTCAACCTCTCTGTTTCTCCTCTCCCCCGGTCTTCTCTAAAAATGGGACAAATAACACTTCACTGGGTTTTGTGAGGATGAGATAAGACTATTTATGTAAAGCAGTGGTTCACAATCAAGGATCAGTTTGCCCCACAGGGGACATTTGGCAGTGTCAGGAGACATTTCTATGGTCACGACTGGGGTGTGCTATTGGCATCTAGTGGGAGAGACTAAGGATCAACTAAGAGTTCTGTAGAGCACAGAACAGCCCCCCACAACAAAGAATAACCTATCCCAAGATCTTGGTTATGCCAAAGTCAAGAAATCCTAATAGAAAGCATTCTATCATTTTGTAAGGGCTTTAAAATATTTATTCAATAAACATAATAAGTTATAATTTTATTTGTTATGATATTGTGTTAGACATTTCCACATGCATTATCTCACTAGTAGTCAGTGAGTTGCTTCCTCTTAGTAAAAAGAATGATAGAAGGCAAACACTGTTGCTTCTGCTTATCTGAGGATATCTTATTCTACATGTTAAAGTGGTAAACTTACTTAAAATACAAAATTTCAAGCTAATAGATTAAATGGAATTTGTTACTCAGGTTCTAACCCTTCCTTGCTGTCTGTAAAGAACAAATTGTATCAGCACTTTCAGCCACAAAATGGGTTCATTTAAACCACAAATATTCCTTCAACCTAAGCAAGCCCAGGGACTAGCATAGCAAAAAATTAAAGCATTGTAATTAAGCTAGTCTTTTTGGCTCCTGTTCACAAGGACTGGCTCCCAAAACCGCAAGAAACTACAGAAGCGGGGTAGAATATGGGGAAAAGGAGAGAGGCCATAGCACTGCTTCTCTGATTCACCGCAGGCTCAGGTCTGGGCTATGTGCAGAGAGCACTCACTAGGAAAGGCTTTTGCTCTGAGTCTCTGAGTGTGGTCCCCAGCCCAGCAGCATCCACATCACCCAGGAGCTAACAGAG
The DNA here is from genome assembly GCA_006408675.1 of Madoqua kirkii. NCBI lineage: Eukaryota > Metazoa > Chordata > Mammalia > Artiodactyla > Bovidae > Madoqua > Madoqua kirkii. The sequence continues at coordinate 50,339 of SJYC01081911.1, read as the reverse complement.
ATGATGCCCCAGACCTACTGAGTCAGAAACTGGGGGTTCAGCCAGGCAGTCTGGGTTCTCAAGTACTCCAAGTGACTCAGATGCACTCTCAAGGTTAAGAGCCACTAATCTAATCAGATGGCTTGCAGGGAAGAATCTGCCTGCCAACACAGGAGGCGCAGGAGACCGATGTTGGGTCCCCGGGTTGAGAAGATACCCTGAAGGAGAAAATGGCACCCACTCCAGTATTCATGCCTGGAGAATCCCATGGACAGAGGAGCCTGGCGGGCTGCAGTCCATGGGGTCACAAAGAGTCGCACACGGCTGAGCATACACACAACTTAATAAGGCCACATCTCACATTCCCTGTGGGTCCATTTCCTGTCGCCCATGGCCCTCACTGCTGCGACAAAGAGAGCTCACCAATACCTGTTCAGAAGTGGAGGAGCTACTCTTTATCGGCGTTTCTCTTGGGCTGGAAGCTTCACATATATTCTTTAACTTGCATAAGAATATCAGAGAGATACTTTTATCCATTTTTCCAGATGAGAAAATTTCAGCTGAGAAAGCTAAACAGCTTGCCCAGGGTCATAGCTACAGAAAAGGCCTGGAATCAGGATCTGAATCCAGGTCAACCTGCCACCAAATCCTATCCTCTTAACAATGACATCACACTGCCCACTGATGATGAAGAGAGACAGAACACGAACTCCTCAGCCCTGCTGGGGCCAAACTGTAAGCCTTGCCAAGTTAGTCTTTAGTGCCCCCTGTCACCCGTCCTTGGGTTCACCTAGCCATAGGTAATCTCCTGGGAAGCTTAACCCCCAGTGACCTGATTTTTCCCCCTAGAAGCCAAGGCTGCCCACACTATCGTGTTCTTCTAGCCCTTGCCTCATATCCTGGGACTTCAAATCCTCACTGTTCCTCTTATTAGCTGTGTGTCTTTGAAGCTGACTTAACCTCTCTGTGCTCCTATTTCTCATATGTAAATCAGTTATTGTAATACATTCATATCAAGGTTGTTAAAAGGATTAAATGAGATAATAAATATGAAAACATCTATCCCAGTGCCTGTTGCATAGTAAAAACTAATTAACTCTTGTTTTTTTTCCCCATGCTTTACACACCAACAGCTATCAAAACTACTCAGGCCAGGGTTGATTCTATTGCAGTCTCTTTTATTGGCCAATTAGCTAGTATGAGGAGCTAATCTTCACTAAGGTATTAATTCATAATAATGGTTTTCTGTGTTTGCCTCCACCATACCATTTACACTTCAACCAGAGGCCCTTAGTCCTTGAAATTGTGCATCTTGGGAGTGATTAAGGATAGAAATATTAGGGAATATGGAAGGCCAGTGGGGAGCCTTTCCCTATCCTTCATATTGCTCCAATGCAACTCTGCTGCTGCTGCTGCTGCTGCTGCTGCTAAGTCACTTCAGTTGTGTCCGACTCTGTGCAACCCCATAGACAGCAGCCCACCAGGCTCCCCCGTCCCTGGGATTCTCCAGGCAAGAACACTGGAGTGAGTTGCTATTTCCTTCTCCAATACATGAAAGTGAAAAGTGAAAGGTAAGTCACTCAGTCTTGTCTGACTCTTCGCGACCCCATGGACCGCAGCCTACCAGGCTCCTCTGTCCATGGGATTTTCCAGGCAAGAGTACTGGAGTGGGGTGCCATCGCCTTCTCTGAATACAACTCAAATAGACAGGGAATCCTGGAGAAATGAGAAATGGGCCAAGAGAGGGAAGTATGCCTTCAAGTTTGCATCTGGCTTTGAAGAGAAACAATGAGCTACTGGCATCTGAATATCAGGATAGGTTGAAATGATGCAAAAAAAAAAGTGAAATCAAAGACTAATGAGCCGTTTGCCAACATTTAATACAATTGCTTGGTATCTGCGTGGTTGAATGTAATAAAGCTTCATTAAAAAGTAGTTATAACAACTAATAAGTCTTTAATTAAATTACCTTTCACTGGGCAAGCTGCTTGTGAGGTCCTAATTAGGTTATTTGCTGCCATTGGCCTAGCCTGGGAACAAAAGAAGATTCTATTATGTCCTCCATGATCCCTAGAAAGTCAGATCTCTAGTCTCATGCAAAAAATGATGAAAGGCTCTGAATCTGAGGTCTCAGACTATCTCAGCTCTCCAAAAACCATGATGTGGGGCCAGAGTGAAATCCCTTAATAGGTCCCATCACTTCATGGGAAATAGATGGGCAAACAGTGGAAACAGTGTCAGACTTTATTTTGGGGGGCTCCAAAATTACTACAGATGGTGATTTCAGCCATGAAATTAAAAGATGCTTATTCCTTGGAAAGAAAGTTATGACCAACCTAGATAGCATATTCAAAAGCAGAGACATTACTTTGCCAACAAAGATCGGTCTAAAGCTCTCCAAAAACCATGATGTGGGGCCAGAGTGAAATCCCTTAATAGGTCCCACTGCTCTTAGGAGCCAGACAGTTTAAAAGATGGAAAGGGCATTTAAAGATGGAAATTCTAAGAACTTCATATTACAAAAGAGGGCCTAAGAAATTATTTATTCAAGGTCTTCCAGCCAGGAGCAATGTCCCCTCTCCACAACCTCCTCCTGCTGTGGTCTGGAAAAGACATGGAACTCCAGCTGCTAGTATGGATTTTCATTTGGGAAGGAAGAGAGAAACAGAAGGCACTGGCTTCTCAGTCTCCTGTCTTTGAAGCTGTGTGTGTGTGTGTGTGTGTGTGTGTGTGTGTGTGTTTGATGTGCTGAAAGTAGTTCAGTCTCAGGTAATTGAAGACCTACTTACAGTGTGGGTTGAGCTCTCTCCAAAACAACCAGTGCATTGCTGCCACAATGATCTTCCTAAAACACAGACCCAGTCACACTAGCATCCTGCTAAACTACCAGCGGGTAACTTCCAAGCTTCTGAGCATGGCAGAAATATTTTTCCAGAATTGGACTCCATCACTCAAGACTGGAAAAGGAGTACACCAAGGCTGTATATTGTCACCCTGCTTATTTAACTTATATGCAGAGTACATCATGAGAAACGCTAAGATGGCTGGATGGCATCACCAACTCAATGGACATGAGTTTGAGTGAACTCTGGGAGTTGATGATGGACAGGGAGGCCTGGCATGCGGCTATTAATGGGGTCACAAAGAGTCAGACATGACTGTGCAACTGAACTGAACTGAACTGAAGACTGAATTTTCTGAACTGCCAGTAAATGAACCAGGATTGCTGTCACAAAGATGCCTCATTAAAAAATATTAAATAGAAAAATTAAATAGAAAAATAAAAGGCTAAGCTTTATGCTCAACAAACAGGAGTCCTAGCTTTGCCCTCACTAGTGGGCAGCCTTGAGCAAATTACTTCCTCTCTCAGCTCCTACCTTCTGCCTATAACATGGGATGACATTTGACTTATCTCATCAGGGAAATAGGAGAATTAAATGACAGTAAAGCAGATGAGCCACAGGGGACCCTGGTATTATGTCTCTCACCACATGAGAGCAGTCTCCCTTCCCTGAACGTGCCTGCTCCCTCGTGTCCAAAGCCTTTGCACACGCTCTTCTCTCTGCCTATAGTACCCCTCCTCTTCTTCTCTGTGTCCTGAATTCTTCCAACTCAAATGTAATCAAATGTACATTTGACATCTTCTACAGCTCCCCACAGTGTAGTGGACACTCCTGTCCTGTGCTCCCCTACCCTTGCTTCACCCCATCAGAAGCTTGTCACCCTGGGCTGAATGGATTCTTGATGTCCCTCTCCCCCAGGAGGCTGGGTCTTGCTCAGCACAAGCCCAGCACACATGAGAACACAGTAAGTGAATAGCACCTTATCACAGGAACTATAAAAAGGAGCTGTGAACAAGAAAATAAGATTGGTTGGTTCCACTGTCACTTTTATTCCTGTCCTCAAAACTGAAATATAAATAAATTCCATTCATGATTACACACACATTCAAAGACACAGACACACACACTTACACACACACTTACACACACAAGATATTAGCAGCAATTACCCATAGTTTGTGTTTTCTTCTCATGCTTCTCTATGTAAAATATGTGTTGCTCTTGTATTAAGAACTGAATAATAAGACAGTTCTTCAAATTGAGTGAGCTGAAAGCATAAAAGAGATACACAAAGGGTGGTTTTCCAAATATATCTCTCTGAAAAAGTTGGGAGATTGCTGAATTTCAATGTGGTGCAGTTCTGATTTAAGACCTTGAAGTCTCTGAATTTCTTCTCTATCATGTCTGTGATAGGAGCTAGTTTGGAGCTCGGAGGTACAGATCAGGCAGAAGGTCACTTTCTCAGTATCTTCAAGGTGATTTTGGGGGGGAACTTGGAGTTTTTACAGGAAGGAGAGAATAAGTACTCTGCTGTCCGATATGGTAGCCATTGGTCAGAAAACATGAATCATACTTTATTTATTCACTAAAAGTAAATACAATTAAAAGTTCATAAAATTAAAAGTTCCTAAGTCACAGGTGTCACATTTCAAGTGTTCAGTAGCCATATGTGGCTGGTAGCTGACATACTGGACAGCACATCTTCCAGAAGGTTCTACCAGGCAGTGCTGCGTTAGTGTGTTTCTCAGCTTGCTGTCAACATGGTTGGTGATATCTCCAGAGAGTAAACACATCCATTTACCCCATGAATATGTTACGTCTTACTTTAAAATATATGCATGAATGTTAGTTGCTCAGTCGTATCCAACTCTCTGGAACCCCAAGGACTATAACCCGCTTGGCTCCTCTGTCCATGGAATTCTCCAGGCAAAATACTAGAGTGGGTTGCCACGTCCTCCAGAGGATCTTCCTTATCCAGGGATCAAACCCAGGTTTCCTGCAATGCAGGCAGATTCTTTACCATTTGAGCACCAGGGAAGCCCTTAAAAAAATAATACATACATACATATTTTTTATATTTTATATTATACGTATTCATTACAATGTAAAATGATGCAGTGACTTTGGGAAACGGTTTGGCAGTTTCTCAGAAAGTTAACCATAGAGATGCCTTATGGCCCAGTAATCCCACTTCTGATATATACCCAAAAGAATTGAAACCATATGCTCACAGAAAAAATCTGTACATCAACTCTCATGGAAGCATGTTCATAATAGATGAAAACTGGAAATAACTCAAATGTTCATCAGTTGAAAATGGATAAACAAATTTGATAAATACATACAATAGAGTATTATTTAGCCAAAGAAAAGAATGAAGTACTGATACATGCCATAACATGGATGAACCTTGAAAAGGCTAAGGGAAAGAACCCAAATAGGTCCCATGTTCTGTGATTCCATTATACAAAATCTCCAGAATGGGCAAATCCACAGAGAGAGAAAGTAAATTAGTGGTTGTGAGAAGCTGAGGAAAAGGGGGATGGAAGTGACTGCCTATGGGTACTAGGTGTTTTTTGAGGGTGATGAAAATATTCTGGAATTAAATAGTGGTGATAGTTGTACAACTCTATGCATACACACAAAACCACTAATTGTACACTTTGAAAGGATGAATTTTAAGGTGTGATGTCTCTGTGAAGCTGTAATTAAAAAAAAAAAAACAAACCAAAAAACCTCTTCTATTTGGAAAGCAACCTAAATGTCCACCTGTAGGCAAGTGAGGAAAAATCCCTGACACATCCATACAGTGAACTTCAGTGCAGCAGTTAGAAGACTGGATTCGATCTAGTGAAGAAAGATCTGCAAGACAAATTGTTGTGGAGCAGAAACAAGTTTCAGAGAGTTCAGTTCAGTTCAGTCGCTCAGTCTGTCCAACTCTTTGCGACCCCATGAATCACAGCACGCCAGGCCTCCCTGTCCATCACCAACTCCCAGAGTTCACTCAGATTCATGTCCATCGAGTCAGTGAGGCCATCCAGCCATCTCATCCTCGGTCGTCCCCTTCTCCTCCTGCCCCCATTCCCTCACAGCATCAAAGTCTTTTCCAATGAATCAACTCTTCGCATGAGGTGGCCAAAGTACTGAAGTTTCAGCTTTAGCATCATTCCTTCCAAAGAAATCCCGGGGCTGATCTCCTTCAGAATGGACTGGTTGGATCTCCTTGCAATCCAAGAGACTCTCAAGAGTCTTCTCCAACACCACAGTTCAAAACCATCAATTCTTCGGTGCTCAGCCTTCTTTGCAGTCCAACTCTCACATCCATACAAGACCACTGGAAAAACCATAGCCTTGACTAGACGGACCTGAGTCGGCAAAGTAATGTCTCTGCTTTTGAATATGCTATCTAGGTTGGTCATAACTTTTCTTCCAAGGAGTAAGCGTCTTTTAATTTCATGGCTGCAGTCACCATCTACAGTGATTTTGGAGCCCAAAAAAAATAAAGTCTGACACTGTTTCCACTGTTTTCCCATCTATTTCCCATGAAGTGATGGGACCAGATGCCATGATCTTCGTTTTCTGAATGCTGAGCTTTAAGCCAACTTTTTCACTCTCCTCTTTCACTTTTATCAAGAAGCTTTTTAGTTCCTCTTTGCCTTCTGCCATAAGGGTGGTTGTCATCTGCATATCTGAGGTTAGTGATATTTCTCCAGGCAATCTTGATTCCAGCTTGTGTTTCTTCCAGTCCAGTGTTTCTCATGATGTTCTCTGCATAGAAGTTAAATAAGCAGGGTGACAATATACAGCCTTGACGTACTCCTTTTCCTATTTGGAACCAGTCTGTTGTCCCATGTCCAGTTCTAACTGTTGCTTCCTGACCTGCATACAGGTTTCTCAAGAGGCAGGTCAGGTAGTCTGGTATTCCCATCTCTCTCAGAATTTTCCAGTTTATTGTGATTCACACAGTCAAAGGCTTTGGCATAGTCAATAAAGCAGAAATAGATGTTTTTCTGAAACTCTCTTGCTTTTTCGATGATCCAGTGGATGTTGGCAATTTGATCTCTGGTTCCTCTGCTTTTTCTAAAACCAGCTTGAACATCAGGAAGTTCACAGTTCATGTATTGCTGAAGCCTGTTGCATACAGTGTAAAATGTAACATTTTTTTAAAATCCCAAATATTTTATTTTCTATGAGTGTATATCTAAAAATACATACATTTTGGTGCATTTCTCTTTATTGCACTTAGCAGATACTGTGCTTTTTACAGATTAAAGGTTTGTGGCAAAACTGCATTGAGTCTATGGGCACCATTTTTCCAACAACACTTGCTTACTTCGTGTCTCTGTGTCACATTTTGGTAATTCCCACAGTATTTCAAACCTTTTCATTATTGTCATATCTGTGATGGTGATCTGTGATCAGTGACCTTTGATGTTTACTGTAATAAGGAACAGGGCAAAGCACAAACCATGCCTGTGCAAGACTTCATTGTTGTTGTTTAGTCACTAAGTCAGATGCGACTCTTTGCGACCTCATGGACTACAGCATACCAGGCTTCCCTGTCCTTCACTGGCTCCCAGAGTTTGCTTAAACTCATTTCCACTGAGTCAGTAATGGCCTCTAGCCATCTCATCCTCTGTCACCCCCTTCTCCTTCGGCCCTCCATCTTTCCCAGCACCTGGGTCTTTTCCAATGAGTTGGCTCTTCTCATCAGGTGGCCAAAGTATTGGAGCTTCAGTTTCAACATCAGTTCATCTAGTCAATATTCATGGTTGGTTCCCTTTAGGATTGACTTGATCCCCTTCAGTCCAAGGAACTGTCAAGAGTCTTCTCCAGCACCACAATTCAAAAGCATCAATTCTTTGACACTCAACCTTCTTCATAGTTCAACTCTCACATCCATACATGACTTGCTTAATTGATAAATATTGTATGTGCTCTGACTGCCCCACCCACTGGCTGTTTCCCTATTTCTCTCCCTCTTCTCAGGCCTCTCTATTCCCTGAGACACAATAATCTTGAAATTAGGCCAATTAAAACCCTACAGTAGCCTCTTAAATGTTCAAGTGAAAAGAAGAGTCACACATCCCTCACTTAAAAGTTAGAAACGATTAAGCTTAATTGAAAAAGGCATGCAGAAAGACAAGATAGGCCAAAAGCTCGGCCTTTTGTTAGCCAAGTTGTAATGTAAAGGAAAAGTTTTTGAAGAAAATTAAAAGTGCTACTCCAGTGAACACAAGAATGATAAGTGAAACAGTCTTATTGCTGATGTGGAGAAACTTTTAGTATTCTGGAGAGATGATCAAACCAGTCACAACATTGCCTTAAGCCAAAGCCTAATCCAGAGCAAGGCCTTCTCACCAGTTCCACAAGACCTGAGAGAGGTGAGGAAGCTGTAGGAGAAAAGCCTGAAGCTAACAGAGGTTGATTAATGAGGTTTAAGGGAAGAAGCCCACTCCACAACATAAAAGTACAAGGTGAAGCAGCGAGTGCTGATGTAAACGCTGCAGCAAGTTATCCAGAAGATCTAGCTAAGATTGTAGTGAAGGTGGCTACACTAAACAGCAAATGTTCAATGCAGAAAGAACAATCTTATATTGGAAGAAGATTCCATCTAGAACTTTCATAGCTAGAAGGAGAAGTCAATGCGTGGCTTGAAAGTTCAAGGGACCAACTGATTCTCTTGTTAGGGGCGAAAGCAGCTGGTGACTTTAAGTTAAAATCCGTGTTCATTTCTCCTTCTGCAAATCCTAGGGCCCTTAAGAAATATGCTAAAATCTACTCTGCCTGTGCTTTATCAAGGTAGCAACAAAGTCAGGATAATAGCACATCTGTTTACAACATGGTTTACTGAATTTTGTAAGCCCTCTGTTGAGACGTACTGCTCAGAAAAAGATTCCTTTCAAAATATTACTGCTCATTGACAATGCACATGGTCACTCAAGAATTCTGATGGAGATCTATAATGAGACTAATGTCTGTTTACATGCCTGCTAATACAACATCCTTTCTGCAGCCCACGGGTAAGGAGGATTTTCAGTCTGAAGTCTTATAATTTAGGAAATGCATTTCATAAGGCTGTAACCAGCATGGACAGTAATTCCTCTGATGGATCAGGATAAAGTCAATTGAAAACTTTGGGGAAAAATTCACTATTCTAGATGCCACTGAAAACATTCATGATTCATGGGAAGAGGTCATTAATCAATAGTAACAGAAGTTTGGAACAGTATGGTATTGACACAAAAATAGACATATGGATCAATGGTACAGAATAGAGAGGACAGAAATAAACCCATATACTCAATATACCCAAATTCCTATAGTCAGTCTTTTACAAAGACAAGAACTTGCAGTGAAGAAAAGACAGTCTCTAAAACAAGTAGTGCTGGTAAAGCTGGACAGCCAAGTGTAAACCAATAAAATTAGAACACACTCTCACACCCTACGTAAAAATTAATTCAGAATAGCTTAAAGACTCAAATGTAAGACATGGCACCATCAAATTCCTAGAAGAGAACATAGACAAAATATTCTCTAACATACATCATACCAGTATTTTCTTAGGTCAATCTCATAAGGCAATAGAAATTAAAGCAAGAATAAACAAATGGTATCTGATCAAATTTATAAGCTTTTTTTACAACAAAGGAAACATAAACAAATGAAAGACCAACCTATAGACTGGGAGAAAGTATTTCCAAATAATGTGACCAACAGGGCTTAACTTCTAAAATATACAAACAGCTCATATAACTCAATAACAACAAAAACAACAAAACAACCCAACTGAAAAATGGGCAGAAAATCTAAACAGACATTTTTCCAGAGAAGACATACAAATGGTCAATAGACACATGAAAAGATATTCAACATTGCTAATTATCAGAAAAAATGCAAGTCAGAACCACGATGAGGTAACACCTCACACCAGTCAGAATGGCTATCATCGGAAAATCTATAAATAACAAATGCTGGAAAGGGTTTGGAGAAATGCCACCAATGTTGTTGGTAGGAATATAAATTGTTGCAGCCACTATGGAAAGCAATATGAAGATTCCTTTAAAAAAATAAAAATTGAGTTGATCTATGATCCAGTAGTCCCACTCCTAGATATATCCAGATCAAACTGTAATTTGAAAAGATAAACATGCAGCCCAGTGTTCACAGCAGCACTATTTGTAATAGCTAAGACATGGAAGCAACCCAAGTGTCCATCAACAGATGAATGGATAAAGAAGATGTGGTACATGTACATAATGGAATACTATTCAGCCATAAAAAATAGTAAAATAATCCCTTTGGCAGCAACATGAATGAACCTAGAGATGATCATACTAAGCGAAATACGTCAGAAAGAGAAAATACTGTTTGGTATCACTTACATGTGGAAATATGATCCAAATGAACTTATCTATGAAACAGAAATGGACTCACTGACATAGGAAACAAACTTACAGTTACCAAAGGGAAAAGAGGGTAAGGGAGGGATAAATTGAGAGTTTAGAATTAACAGATACAAACTTCTATATATAAAATAAACAAGGTCCTGCTGTATAGTACAGAGGACTATATTCAATATCCTCTAATAAACCATAATGAAAAGAATATGAGAAATAATATACATCAGTCCAGTTCATTTCAGTTGCTAAGTCGTGTCCAACTCTGCAACCCCATGAATCGCAGCACACCAGGCCTCCCCGTCCACCGTCAACTCCCAGAGTTCACTCAGATTCACATCCATCGAGTCAGTGAGGCCATCCAGCCATCTCATCCTCTGTCCCCTTCTCCTCCTGCCCCCAATCCCTCCCAGCATCAGAGTCTTTTCCAATGAGTCAACTCTTCACGTGAGGTGGCCAAAGTACTGGAGTTTCAGCTTTAGCATCAGTCCTTCCAAAGAAATCCTGGGACTGATCTCCTTCAGAATGGACTGGTTGGATCTCTTTGCAGTCCAAGAGACTCTCCAGAGTCTTCTCCAACACCACAGTTCAAAAGCACCAATTCTTTGGTGCTCAGCCTTCTTCACAGTCCAACTGTCACATCCATACATGACTACTGGAAAAACCATAGCCTTGACTAGATGGACCTGAGTTGGCAAAGTAATGTCTCTGCTTTTGAATATGCTATCTAGGTTGATCATAACTTTCCTTCCAAGGAGTAAGCATCTTTTAATTTCATGGCTGCAGTCACCATCTGCAGTGATTTTGGAGCCCCCCAAAATAAAGTCTGACACTGTTTCCACTGTTTCCCCATCTATTTGCTATGAAGTGATGGGACCGGATGCCATGATCTTTGCTTTCTGAATGTTGAGCTTTAAGCCAACTTTTTCACTCTCCTCTTTCACTTTCATCCAGAGGCTTTTTAGTTCCTCTTCACTTTCTGCCATAAGGGTGGTGTCATCTGCATATCTGAGGTTATTGATATTTCTCCTGGCAATCTGATTCCAGCTTGTGCTTCTTCCAGTCCAGCGTTTCTCAGAGTACATTCTGCATATAAGTTAAATAAGCAGGGTGATAATATACAGCCTTGATGTACTCCTTTTCCTATTTGGAACCAGTCTGTTGTATATTTATGTATAAATGAATCACTTGGCTGTACATCAGAAACTAACACGACATTGTAAATCAACTATACTTCAATTTTAAAGGTTTTATAAAACCCAGAAGTTTGCAAGAAGTTGATTCCAGCCTTCATGGATGACCTTGAGGGGTTCAAGACTTCAGAGCAGGGAGTCACTGCAGATGGGGTGTAAACAGCAAGAGAACTGGAATAAGATGTGACTGATGGGCTGAATTGCTGCAGTCTCATGGTGAAACTTTAATGGATGAGGGATTGCTTCTTATGAATGAGCAAAGAAAGTGGTTTCTTCAAATGGGATCTGCTTCCAGTGGAGATGCTGTGAATATGGTTGAAATGACACCAAAGGATTTAGAATATTATGTAAACGTAATTCATAAAGCAGCATCAGGGTTTGAGAGGACTGACTTAAGTTTTAAACGAAGTTCTACTGTGGGTAAAATGCTATCAAACCACATTGCAAGCTACAGAGAAATGATTCATGAAAGGAAGAGAAATGACGCCAAAAGATTTAGAATCTTATATAAAGTGAAAGAAAGGGAAAGTGAAGTCACTCAGTCGTGTCCGATTTTTAGCGACCTCATGGACTGCAGCCCACCAGGCTTCCCCGTCCCTGGGATTCTCCAGGCAAGAACACTAGAGTGGGTTGCCATTTCCTTCTCCAATGCATGAAAGTGAGAAGTGAAAGTGAAGTCACTCAGTCATGTCTGACTCCTAGCGACCCCATGGACTGCAGCCTACCAGGCTCCTCCATCCATGGGATTTTCCAGGCAAGAGTACTGGAGTGGGATGCCATTGCCTTCTCCGATACTATGTAAACTTAGTTCATAAAGCAGCAGCAGGGTTTGAGAGGACTGACTTCAGTTTTAAAAGAAGTTCTGCTGTGGGTAAAATGCTATCAAACAGCACTGCATGCTACATAGAAACCGTTCTGAAAAGAAGAAGCTATAGATGTGGCACACTTCATTGGTGTCTTTTTTTTTGTCTTTTTTTTTTTTAAATTTTTTTACTTTATTTTGCTTTACAATACTGTATTGGTTTTGCCATACATTGACATGAATCTGCCACGGGTGTACATGAGCTCCCAATCCTGAACCCCCCTCCCACCTCCCACCCCATATCATCTCTCTGGATCATCCTGTGCACCAGCCCCAAGCATCCTGTATCCTGTATCTAAACATAGACTGGCGATTCGTTTGTTACCTGATAGTATAACATGTTTCAATGCCATTCTCCCAAATCATCCCACCCTCTCCCTCTCCCACAGAGTCTAAAAATTCATTCTATACATCTGTGTCTCTTTTGCTGTCTCACATAGAGGGTTATCATTACCATCTTTCTAAATTCCATTATATGTGTTAGTATGCTGTATTGGTGTTTTTTCTTTTGGCTTACTTCAATCTGTATAACTGGCTCCAGTTTCATCCACCTCATTAGAACTGATTCAAATGTATTCTTTTTAATGGCTGAGTAATACTCCATTGTGTATATGTACATTGGTGTCTTATTTTAAGAAATTGCCTCAGTCACCTCAACTTTCAGCAACCTCAGTCAATGACATCAAGGCAAGACCTCTACCAGCAAAAGGATTATGATTCACTGCAGGTTCATAGTGATGATGGTTAGCATTTTTTAGCAGTAAAGTATTTTTAATTAAGGTACTATATGTAGTTTTTTGGCATAATGCTGTTGCACACTTTAAAACAAAGTATAGTATAAGCATAACTTTTATATACAATGGGAAAAAAATCACTTTACTGCATATTCCCTTTGTCACAATGGACTGAACCTAAACCTGCAATATCTCCAAATACCTGTACAAAGAGGAATAATACTGTAAGGTTATTCACCAAAAAGATATCAATAGCTACATAAAGGAAGGACTCTGAAATTGAGGCAGTTGTCGAAGATAGGTTCTTAATTTTTACAAAGAAAAATTGCTCATTTGTGTGTGTAATTCATGATTTTTAAAGCTCTCTTTATTAAAATAAAAGTATAAATTAGATCATCCCTATCGGTATAAAGAAAAATATAACAAAGAGCTTGCTTCAAAGAAATAAACTACCTAAATATAATCAGATACTTTGTTAATTAACCTCTTATAGTCTCCCAGGTAAACCAAACTACTTTTTTTCCCTTTAAATTGGAGTAAAATTGCTTTAGAATGTTGTTTCTGCTGTACAATGAGGTGAATCAGTTATCTGTATACATACATCCCCTCCCTCCTGGGTCTCCCTTCTGTGCTCCCCTCACCCCACCTATCTAGATCATCACAGAGCGCTGAGCTGAGCTCCCTGATAAACGTGTTTGCAGGGCAGGAATAGAGACACAGAAGTAGAAAGCGGACATGAGGGCCCGCTGGGGGAAGGGCACGGTGGAGTGAATTGGGAGATTAGCATTGACCATGTATACACTACCATATGTGAAACAGATAACTCGTGGGAAGCTGCTGTGTGCAACATTTCAACTTTGCCTATCCCTGAACTCTCTAGGGCTGGAAATTCGCCTGTGGGGCTCCTTCCTCTGGCTTCCTTGCTGAGGGAGCCCCAGACCTGAAGGGCCTGCACGCCAACCTGATTAGATTTGTTAGCTGGGTGAGCTCCTCTCTGTGTCAGTGACATCACCTCTCATGAAGAGGTCTATCTTGGTGAAACCCTGAGATTCTTTCGTGCTTCCCATAGCCTGTGCCTCTGCTGAGATGGTTGAGAACACTGCATATGACCCTATTTAGGGGATTTTTTTTTTTTTCAGAGTTTGGGAAGAAGAGAGATCCTTTTCATTCAATTTTTCTCAATTTTTTTTCCCAATCTTTTCTTCCCCAAATCACAAGGAAAAAAGGTAAAATGAGAAAGAATACAAAGGAATACTTTATCATTATGTAGATAAAATGCCATGGTGATTCTCTTCCAACCAGTATGTTATTACTGAATGACTGACTGACGACCACAGTTGGCTCCTATTCTCCTTCATTCTCTCTCACTTTCTCTGACTCTTTCTCCAGTTGTATTTTTCTGTGTGTTCTCTTCCTTTCAGACCAGTAGCTCTTTATCATCCAATGAGGATCCTTACTCAAGATGTGCCCATTTATTTACATCATCATCTTACAGACAGAATTGTTTACCTTTGGGAACTTCTTAAAACAGACAACTTCTGTTTCCTCTGAACCTTTCAAGCAGCCTTTCCTTTTTTTGACAAAACAGTTCTAAAGATACCAGTTTACTCAGAATGTCCCAAGAACAAATGATCCTATTTCTTAGTGGAGAGCCTTGGCAATCTGCTTTCTCATCAGCCAACATCTCCTGGCTGGAGTCTCCCGCTTCTGTGTTTTCATTTCTTACATCTGACCCTGGCACAGTGTCCCGCAGGCTGCTCATTCTTCTCGATACAGATTCCATCTGCCTTGCCTTTTGAAGGATGATCGCAGTACAAGGTGTCTGTTAATCAGTCAATAATTGATTAACATGCAGAGAATGGCAAACAGCCAAAGAAACATCAGGATGATGTCGGAAAACCTGGCCCCTCGACATACCGTGTTACGATTTTGTCAAAGTATCCCTAATGAAAGATGACTACTTGCTCATGATAAATGAATCAGAGCCCTCTAGTAGGTGTCACATTAACAAGACCCTGCTGTTAGCACCAGCCAGCACAGCCAGCGTCTGTACGACATGCAGGGCCCTGTGCTAAGTGCCTTATATACATCATCTCCTGCAGTCGCTACAACAACTAGAAATGAGAAGAGAGGCTTACTAGTAACTAATTTCACAGATGTCTGTAAAGGCAGGAAGGAAGGACACATTGAAGTTCAGAGATTGAGAGGCTTATAAAAATCACACAGTTAGCTCACACGTTAAGTACCTACTTTGCATCAGAGTCTCTTCCAGGCACTGCAGCTCTGATGAGACAGGCAAAGCCTCCACTTTCCTGAAGCCATCATTCTTGGGGAGTGGGTCTGGACAAATACTCCGTATGTAAGTGAACAATATGTCCGGTGACTGTAACTCCTAGAGAGGAAATAAAGCGGTGGACTAGAAGGTACAGGAAAGTGGCAGCCAGCGCGAGAGTGAAGAGAAAGAGGAGAGAGGTGACAAAGGATGAAAGAGAGCGTGGACATTGTGTATGGTCTTCCTGGTCATGATAAAGAGTTTGGTTTTCTCTGAGTGTAGTAAAGAATCACTGGAAGGTTTTACAGAAAATATAGTCTGATTTATGTTTTTTAAAGACATCTGTGCATGAATGGAGAATTGATTTTGAGACTCAAGAGTGGAAGCAGGAAGGACACTTTGGGGAGGCAGTTTAAAAAGTGGTCCAGGAGAGAGGTGATGATGGCTTGGGACTGTGCTCTGTTTTTATATGTAAAAAGTGAAACCATCCAGGAAACATAAACGTGATGTAGGATTTACAGAGAACCCTTCCTTCCTTACTAAACTGACTTGAGACATCTTTAGGCCTTGTCCCATCTCATACTAAATGTGTGCGAAGTATATACCACTTGTCTTTCTTTACACTTTGGATTGAAGTGTGACATACATACAGAAGAGCACACACCAGTCATAAGGACAGAGCCCTGTTGGTTTTCATAAAGCGAACACATCACTGTAAGCAGCACCCAGACCAAGAAAGAAAAACTTTTCCATACCCCAAAGCTCCCCGTCCTGTCAGTCTCTGGCATTCCAAGTATGTTTTTCCAGAGTGACATTCTGGAAATCAATTTTCTCAGTCTTGCCTAACCTATGACCCCTTTCTCCAAACTCAAAGTTGCATGCCCTCTGCTATCAGAGATTCTCTTACGCAGCCAACCAAGAGATCTGAGCCTTGCATTCTATGGTGGGTAGTATGAAAACAACAGTATTTTCGTATAAACAAAAATTCTAATATAATGTTGAATGTGCTTTTTTTCAAACCTGACATAAACTCCCACTCCCAGATTCTGTTAGGCGCCCCCTCTTGAGAATCACATGTCCAAATTCTGTTAAGACTGCAAGTTGCTATTGTCTAGAACAGTCTGGAAATCTAACAGCACAGACTATAGGGTTGGGATACATGAGTCTGTAATAGAACAAAGCCGTGATTTCCGGGGTTTGTTCAGGGGACAAGACACTGGCAGAGAACCAGTATTTACTGAACACTGATTATGTCTCTGGCCCTGAACTAGGTGTTGCAGTATGTTTTCTTATTTAACCTTCACCACCCTTTGAGGATGGAGTCATTCTCTCCGTTGAATAACTAAGAAAACTGAGGCTGTGCTATGCTGTGCTTAGGCAGTCAGTCATGTCAGCTCTTTGCGACCCCATGGACTGTAGCCCACCAGGCTCCTCTGTTCATCAGAATTCTCCAGGAAAGAATACTGGAGTGGGTTGCTGTGCCCTTCTCCAGGAGACCCTCCCAACCCGGGGATTGAACCCAGGTCGCCCACATTGCAGGCGGATTCTTTACCGTCTGAACCACCAGGGAAGCCTAAAACTGAGGCTAAAGGTGAAATAATTGGGCCAAGTTCTCAGGACTCATGGTGACCAGACTTGGAACCAGCTCTCTCTGCCTCCACATCCCATGCTCATTTCACTCAACCAAAGCAGCCTCTCTCATTTTTTTTTCCTCTGATCTGTACTTAATAAATTGAAAATGTTGTTCCTGAAATAAGCCACATTTCTTCTAATGGTTTCCCATTTACATTTTTTAGTGCATTGAGTTTGAAATTAACGGTGAGGCAACAACAACAATTTGTAAATGAAATGGGAAACCTGGCTATAATTTTGCTTTCTTCCAGAAAACAAGGGCTCTTTAAGCCTGATGAAGTTTAATCCTTGCTGTAAATCCAGGAAAAGAATGAATGAGCACAATTTAAATCCCCCAACTCAGAGCCTAGCCACTCGAGAAACATAGGAGCCATAGTGTGTCTGTTGTTGAGAAGGGAGTCAGCAATTTACAAACAATCTAAATTAACCGTGTTAACATCTCTGGCAGAGCAATTCATGTTCTCTGGCTTTCTGGAAGCTCCAAGCTCAAGCTGTCCCTAGGTTCTTTGGCTTTGCGTCATGAAGGGAATTGATTTGATCAATTACATTGCTGCTGCCTAATTAGTAAGCGTGGCCACACTTGCCCATCCGTTTCACAGAGATTAAACTTGGGATCCTGACTGCAGACCAATTTTCGTAGCTAAAAGTCGCTATGCCTCTCATCCTCAATCCATACCAAGTTCCCCAGAGTTAATCATAACAGGACTTTGGTCCAGAGCTGGGGGCAGGTTTTCGGAGTCCAGACAACTGGGTCTCCGGGGCCCTCCTGCATGGCAACGCGGATTATTTGGGGAAAGCTGTTCTGGTTAAGAGCCCCTGCCTTTCTGTGCACGTCAGGTATCACTCTTCACAAAGCACATTCACCCCACCCATCCATTTGGGTTTCCCGGTTTCTCAGGAAGAAAGAGGCATAGCTCTCATTTTAGACACAAAGAAAGGAACCTTCACAGAAATAATTACTCAAGGCCATGCAGTATTTCTCAACTAAGATTAGTCATCTGTTTTTATTTTTTATATAAGTAACTTTTATTGGGTTGCTGCTGCTGCTGCTGCTGCTAAGTTGCTTCAGTCGTGTCTGATTCTGTATGACCCCATAGACAGCAGCCCACCAGGCTCTGCCGTCCTTGGGATTCTCCAGACAAGAACATTGGAGTGGGTTGCCATTTCCTTCTCTAATTCGTGAAAGTAAAGTTGCTCAGTCGTGTCCGACTCTTCGCAACCCCATGGATTGCAGCCTACCAGCTTCCTCCATCCATGTGATTTTCCAGGCAAGAGTACTGGAGTGGGGTGCCATTGCCTTCTCCTTTATTGGGTTAGTTTTGTCTTATTGTTCATTTTTAGGAGATACAGAAAAACGAAAAGGTAATAAAATGCCATTGTTCACACATAACCACTGAAATGTTTGATGTATATTTATTTACTCAGCCATTTTTCTATGGGATGGTACCCTACATGCTATTTTGTAACCTATTATTATGAACATTTTTCCAAACATATTCACTAATTTAATCTTTAATGGTTGAGATATATAGATCATTAAACCAAATACTTTTTGAATATTTGAGATTAGTTCAAAATTTTAGTTATGATAAATAATGTGGCAATAAAATTCTTATATCTAAATAATAATAACTTACATTTATTGACCATTTATTACTCAGATTCTGTACTAAGCATTTTACATGTATTATCTTTATTGATTGACTGATTTTTATGAAAGTATACTTGCTTTACAATGTTGTGCCCCTCTCTGCTATACAGCAATGTGACTCAGTTATACACATATATATGTATACATTTTTAAAAAATTCTTTTCCATGATGGTTTATCCCAGGAGACTAGATATAGTTCCTTGTGCGATACAGTAGGACCTTGTTGTTTATCCTTTCTATATATGCTAGATTGGATCTGCTAATGTCAAACTCCTAGGCCATCCCTCTTCCCCGCCCCTCCCCCTTGGCAACCGTAAGTCTGATCTCTATGTCTGTGAGTCTGTTTCTGTCCTGTAGATGGGTTCATCTGTGCCATGCTTTAGATTCCACATACAAGCAATATCATACAGTATTTGTCTTTCTCATTCTGATTTACTTCACTTAATATGATAATTTATGGTTGCATCCATGTTGCTGGAAATGGCATTATTTCATTTTTTTAATTTATTCTTTTAATTGAAGGATAATTGCTTTACAGACTTTTGTTGTTTTCTGTCAAACCTTTGAGTAGTATTCCATTGTATGAAAGTGAAAGTGAAGTCGCTCAGTCATGTCCGACTCTTTGAGACCCCGTGGACTGTAGCCTACAGGTTTCTCCGTCCAAGGGATTTTCCAGGCAAGAATACCGGAGTGGGTTGCCATTTCCTTCTCCAGATTTTCCCAGCCCAGGAACTGAACGTGGGTCTCCCACATTATAGGCAGACACTTTACCGTCTGAGCCACCAGGGAAGTATATTCCATTGTATAGTACCACATTTTCTTTATCCACTGATCTGTCGATGGACAGTTAAGTTGTTTCCATGTTCTGGCTGTTGTCAGTAGTGCAGCTGTGTACGTGGAGGTGCGTGTATCTTTTTGAATTACATTGTAGTTTTGTCTGGGTATATGTCCCTGGTAATTCTATTTTTGGTTTACCCACATTATAGGCAGACACTTTACCATCTGAGCCACCAGGGAAGTGTATTCCATTGTATAGTACCACATTTTCTTTATCCATTGATCTGTCGATGGACAGTTAAGTTGTTTCCATGTTCTGCCTGTTGTCAATAGTGCAGCTGTGAACGTGGAGGTGCATGTATCGTTTTGAATTACATTGTAGTTTTGTCTGGGTATATGTCCCTGGTAATTCTATTTTTGGTTTGCTGAGGAGCCTCCATATGTTTTCCATAGTGGTTTCACCAACTTACATGCCCACCAACAGCGTAGGAGGTTTCCCTTTTCTCCATGCTCTCTCCAGCATTTGTTACTTGTAGACTTTTTAATGATTGTCATTCTGGCCAGTGTGAGGTGGTACCTCATTTGTATTATCAAATTTAACCCTCCCAAGGGTCCTATGAATAAATAATATTACCTTCATTTCATCGGTGAGGAAACTGAGGCCTAGAGAGATTGAGTAATTTGCCGACAATGACATAGATGATGACTCCAGAGGCAGCGCCCTTAATCACTAAGATAAATTCTTAGGATTGTAATTTCAGGATAACTAAATACATCAGATTGTAAGATCTCTGAGTCGTATTGCCCAATTTCCCTCTAGAAAGCATGTTCCAATTCATATTTCCACCATCAGGATATGAATACCCACTCACTTGCATCATCACCAACTCTGGACATTATTAATCTGTGTTGTTCTTAGAGAAATAAAGTCCAGACTTCTGATAGCTTATTCACGCTTTTTAGAGCATGTGTGCAACCTGGTTCCCAATCAAAACATTGATTTTCTTTAAACCAATTGTTCTTATACTTTTTTTGGTACATGGGCCCCTTTGAGAATCTAATGGAAGCTCTAAAGCAGCTACACAGAAAATGCACACATGCACATCAGATGACCTTGTGTTTTGTGGGAATTCACGGACACCATTAAGGACTCCTATGCTTTCAGTGAAACTAAAACTAAAAACAGGGCTAATGAACCTCGTCAAATGCTCGTTAGACCAGATGATTCTTTTCAACAGTCCTGCAGTGTAAGGAACCAGATCAGAAGAAGCTGGAATAAAATGCCCAGGCACACTAATGGTCCATTTGCCCTGTGGAGGGGCGGTACCCAGTTCAAAACTCTCTTCTGAGGTCGTGCTGTCCTCCACCAAACCAGCAAGACCTCAGAGCAGATGGACAGGCCAGCCCTGGCCTGCCCCCATTCCTGCGCTTCAGCAGCCTCCGAAGAACAAGGCTGGGCTCCTTCTGCCAAATGCACTTCTTCACACACCAGTGTCTTTCACGATCTCCCCCTTGCATCCTGCTCCTTTATGGTTTGGAAAACTTCATCCCAGATCCATCAAGCCTCTCCTATCACCAGCAGTGGAGGAAGATAAGAGGGGAAGGGAGCAGGAGAGCTGGGATCTCGCCCATCCATCTGCTGTGATGCTGCTCTGCCAGGAAGGTTTTTTCTGGGAACTTCCTTTGGCCAGAGCACATGCTTTGGGGGCCGTTTTTAATAATGATCCGTTGAGGCTCAGTGGCATTTTCAGAATCAGAAGCAGAACATCTGATCCAAGCCTTCAAGGAAGGAGGGGGACAGAGGAATCAGCACTCTTGAGTGCACTGCCTTTGGGGTGACCCAGTGGAAGGTTTAGCTCCATCTGTAGAGACAGGCTGGGGCCACCAGACCACCAGAAGGCACACACAGAGGCTGCAGGCACCTCCTCAGGCTGAACCCTGGGCTCTTTGTCCTTGCTGCCTGTCCGTGGCCACCTTGGAGGTCTTACTCTGCACAGGACAACCATATTCTTGTCAGAAACATGAAGAGGAGTGGTAATGAAAAGGGAGTTGCTCTGTCCTTTTATTGTCTGGCTTAGCTCTTTCTTTTTATCTCTGTTTATTAATTTTTGTTCATCCTAGGCTCTATGCTCTCACGTTTGTCCTCAGCATTGCAGGCGATTGAAGGGTTTGTGGGTTAAATGTCCCTTTACCCCCCACCTTTTTGGGTCCCTGGAGCTTACTTTCACAAGGCCAGGAGATGACAATGACTTTTCAATTCTAAATAATACAGTGTAAGGAACCAGATCAGAAGAAGCTGGAATAAAATGCCCAGGCACACTAATGGTCCATTTGCCCTGTGGAGGGGCGGTACCCAGTTCAAAACTCTCTTCTGAGGTCGTGCTGTCCTCCACCAAACCAGCAAGACCTCAGAGCAGATGGACAGGCCAGCCCTGGCCTGCCCCCATTCCTGCGCTTCAGCAGCCTCCGAAGAACAAGGCTGGGCTCCTTCTGCCAAATGCACTTCTTCACACACCAGTGTCTTTCACGATCTCCCCCTTGCATCCTGCTCCTTTATGGTTTGGAAAACTTCATCCCAGATCCATCAAGCCTCTCCTATCACCACAGTGGAGGAAGATAAGAGGGGAAGGGAGCAGGAGGGCTGGGATCTCGCCCATCCATCTGCTGTGATGCTGCTCTGCCAGGAAGGTTTTTTCTGGGAACTTCCTTTGGCCAGAGCACATGCTTTGGGGGCCGTTTTTAATAATGATCCGTTGAGGCTCAGTGGCATTTTCAGAATCAGAAGCAGAACATCTGATCCAAGCCTTCAAGGAAGGAGGGGGACAGAGGAATCAGCACTCTTGAGTGCACTGCCTTTGGGGTGACCCAGTGGAAGGTTTAGCTCCATCTGTAGAGACAGGCTGGGGCCACCAGACCACCAGAAGGCACACACAGAGGCTGCAGGCACCTCCTCAGGCTGAACCCTGGGCTCTTTGTCCTTGCTGCCTGTCCGTGGCCACCTTGGAGGTCTTACTCTGCACAGGACAACCATATTCTTGTCAGAAACATGAAGAGGAGTGGTAATGAAAAGGGAGTTGCTCTGTCCTTTTATTGTCTGGCTTAGCTCTTTCTTTTTATCTCTGTTTATTAATTTTTGTTCATCCTAGGCTCTATGCTCTCACGTTTGTCCTCAGCATTGCAGGCGATTGAAGGGTTTGTGGGTTAAATGTCCCTTTACCCCCCACCTTTTTGGGTCCCTGGAGCTTACTTTCACAAGGCCAGGAGATGACAATGACTTTTCAATTCTAAATAATTACAGTTCCTCCTGGATTTGGCTGGGAATATGAGTCATCTGAAAACTAATATATTCACACCCCAACATAGCTCTTCTGTTTCCCCTGTACCCTCTTGTATCCTCTTGAGGAATCTGCTCCGCCTTTTAAAATGTCCTTTTAGTCCTTGGTGTTTTGGTGGCCTTTCTTACGAGGTCCAAATGGCAAAAGATAGGCAAGCAGAGGCTCTACTTCTTAATATCTCTGTGACTCTGAAGAAGTAACTTCTCTTCTAAGCCTCAATTTCAATATTTGTAAAATGGGAACAGTAATTGTACCTCCCACACTGAGTTGTTTTGGGTACTGAGATAATGCATGTTAAGGGTTCAGTACAGCCCTTGTCTCTTATATGCTCCTGGTAGATGGTAACAGCTATTATTATTGTTGTTATTGTTAAATTCAGATTACCACCATCTTCTGTATCTTCTTGGGCAACATCATAAGGATTGAGTCCATTTCTAGCTATCATGAGAGTCACCCCAACTTTTCCACCTTCCTTGTGATCAGGACACTGCATAGGACATCGACCTCCCTACTCAAGCACTAAATAGTCTAAGGTCACCAGCTCTCTGAAACACACCTGCCCCCAGAAACACACCTGCCCCACTGCTGTTACACCCTCACTCACAAAGGGGAAGCAATTCCCTGTCTTTTCAGCTCCTGTCTCTTCAAAATGTGCAAAGATAGAATTGCTTTTGCAAGAAATTTCTCTGAAAGTAGCAAAATCTAATGAAGTTAAAGTTGCTCAGTCATGTCCAACTCTTTGCAACCCCGTGGACTATACAGTCCATGGAATTCTACAGTGTGAATACTGGAGTGGGTAGCCATTCCCTTCTCCAAGGGATCTTCCCAACTCAGGGATCGAAGCCAGGTCTCCCGCATTGCAGACAGATTCTTTACCATTCTAAGCCATCAGGGAAGCATAAAATCTAATGACCCTGTCCCAAACTATCACCCACAAATACCTCTCCATTTTAGCAAGTAACCAGCATCTCCTGGTTTTCTTCTAGGCCCGTTCACAAAGAATGTTCCAGGAAAATAGCAAGTCTCTGGTCTGTGGGAATCAGCACTGAGATGCAGAAAGATCAGATGCTCTGGGATTATGCCTGGGATTGAACCCTATCTCCACCACTATATAATCTTTAATTGCTCTAAACCATAGTTTTCTTCATCCATAAAATGGGCATAATGGTTGTTTTAAACTCAGTGGCTTAAATCTCCTTGCTTTCCCAGTCAGTGTTAATCTCCTGGATTAAATTCTCAACCAGTTCCAGACACCTAGGAGATGCTGTTCAATAAAGACACTGTGAAGTGGATCAAAGTTTGGGGCCCTCCCACTGCAAGCAGTAACCTAAAAACCTACATCAAACTGAGAAAGAAGCATTTGCTTGCATGAAAGAGGTGAAGAAATTGTATTTTCTGAAAATATGGTTCTTTGAGGAAAGAAACTGTCTTTAAGAAAATATCTTAATTAGAGCTGAAGGTGGAAAGTGAAACCCATCTCTTCACATCACTACCCACATCCTGTCTTCCTCATTGCCCTCAATATGCTGATGCCAAAGCAACCAGAAGAGAGAACAGAAATTATTGCCTTAAAAACAATAAGAATTTGAAACCCCTGAAGCAATGTGGGAGGAAAGGAGTTGAGGTGAGAGAGGGCAAGGAGAGGGGCAGGGAGCCCAGCCCTGAGCAGTGTTTTAAATACTTGGTGCAGGCGACTTCCCTCTTTATTGCTTCAGGGTGCTATAAGCAGGCATCTAGGGAAATAGAGCCAAGAAACAGGAGAGACAGGGATGAAGTTATCCCCCCTGCCCCACCCAGGAGCCAGGAACACTGAGGGAGAGTTTCAGACATCCCAGGGTTATGGAAAAGGGACATTCAAGATCACCTTGCCTAGCTTTCAAGGGGAGGAAAGGCTGCAATTTATGTCATGGCTACATATATATATACAGCATAGGCAGTAAATACCGAAAAACTGCATCCTGTCCCTTCATGGGAATTCTCAGAAAACATTCTTCCAGGGTCTCAGCAAGCCCAGCCAGCTCTCTGGCCTCCAGGCCACCTCTGAGTTGAGCTCGGAACGGTCTCCTAGGCACTTGCATCTGCAGAGTTTCCTACAGCGAGAAGCCTTCGAGCTGTGAGAAAGGGCAGCAGTTTGGGGGGCCTTTTATGGCAGGCCTGTGAGCCTGGACTGAGGAGCAGGACGAGGATTTGCTGACATCTGGACAGCAGCACGTATTCAGCAGCAAAGACTAATCATTTCATCATACAGTATTCATGACACCGGCAATGTCCCTGGCCCTCGGGATACAGAAAGACAGGCGAGGGCTCTGATGAGAAGGCGAGACGTCCCAGATAGAGCGGGCTGGCGCTATGCACCCTGAGGGCCGCAGGTGACAAGGGAGGCATGACGCCTGGGGGTGGTCCCCTCTGGAGGAGTGCGTCCTGAACCAGGCCAGACCAGTGGAGAGGAGGTGCAGAGCTGTCCAGGGGTCCCAGCCTGGACCCGGCAAGCCAGCAGATAAGATTGGACTCCCACCAGCCAAAGGAAAGAACAGAGGGATGAGTCGAAAGAGGAAGGCAGTGGGGGTCAGCAGACAGCTGCTCAGAGAAGGGATGAAAGGCACCGCACAGTGCCTAATGGCCTAAGTGGCCCCATCTCAGCATTTTACACCTGATTCCCCAAGGCCAGTAATGGTCCCCGTTCTTTCTGGAGCCTTTCATCCCGCTGCTCTGAGCATCTCGGCCAGGCAGCAAGCTATCTGCTCCTCAGAGGGCAGGCTCCAGTACTTCACTGCCTGTCTGTTACAGGCTCGAAGGCGCTCTGGCCACAGGTATATTCCTGCCTTCTCCTCTAGTCTCCCTTCACCTCAACAGTGGGGTGAACACAGCTGAGAATTTAAGAAACAGAGAGCACGGGGGCTAATGCAACCCCCTTGTTTCACACATGAGGATGTGGGGCCCAGAAATGTGATGACCGTGCATAAATGCCAGTCAGCTATTTAGCCCTAGGCTGGCTCTTTTTGCTAATATTTTCGACTTCTCTTTCTCTCTCTCCTTTTCCCATCTCCCCTCTCTCCCTATTTCTAATTACAAAAGTAATTATTATTCATTGGAAAAATAATTTTAAATAAAAAGTGAAAATCTTCCCCTAAAGCCTTCCTCCAAAGATAACCATTACAAAGTTTTTTCCACCCAGATTTTTTCTATGAACATGTGTGTATATGTGCTCAGTCATTCGGTCATGTCCGTCCAACTCTGCAACCGTACTGGACTATAGCCTGCCAGGCTCCTCTGTCCATGGAATTCTCCAGGCAAGAATCCTGGAGTGGATTGCCATGCCCCGCTCCAGGGGATCTTCCCCACCCAGGAATCAAACCTGCACCTCCTACATTGGCAGGTGGGTTCTTTACCACTGAGCCACCTGGGAAGCCCTATGAACATACACACAGACACATACACACATACTTGCACACATGTGTGCACACACACATGTTTTGTTTCAAGAATCAGATCATACTAGACTTTCTTTCCTGAAATTTGCTTTTTTCTACCTAACTGGGTCATGAGCCTCATTCCAGGTAGACCTAGTTACCATTTTAATAGATGTATGGTTTTTCAATGCATGAATGCTTCATGGTTTATTTCACAATCCCCTATTGCTGGAATGTAGGTAATTCCCCATCTTGGGGGGGACATTACTGGAGTATCCTGTACTTTTTTAAAATATTTATTTATTTATTTGGTTGTGTTGGATTTTAGTTGCAACACGCAGGATCTTTGATCTTCATTGCAGCATGCTAACTCTTAGTTGTAGCAGGTGGGTCTAGTTCCCTGACCAGGGATCAAACCTGGGCCCCCTACATTGGGAGTGCAGGGTCTTAGCCTTTGGAACACCAGGGAAGTCCTCTGTACTTTTACCTTTGTTCTGTTTACAAGTACTTCTGTAGGATATATTCCTAGATGTGGGGTATTTACATCAAAAGCAAAAGCTAAGATCATTTTAATTGTATTAGATAACACCAGTTTTTTTACCCAAAATTTGCACTCCCACATAGAATGTATGAAAATCTTTCATGTATTTGCCAAACTAGTAGACCTTAAATATTTTGCAGCTTCCTAATTTGCATTATTTGCTTGGTAAAGGAGTTTCATGATGTTTTCATGAATTCACTGGCTACCCATTGTACTTACTCTTGTTATTTGCTTATCCATATGGTTTCCTTTGTTTTTATTGAATTGTTTTCTCTTTTTGATTTGAAAGAGAGTTTTGTGTATTAGAAATATTATTGCTTTTACTGTTGTTTGAGTTACAGATGTTTCTCTCAGTTCTTATAGCTTTGTTTTCAAAGTTTGTGACCTTATAGAAATGTCCAGGCAAATACAGCAATACTTTACAGATCCTGAACTCCTGTCATGCTTTAAAAGGTCTTTCCTGTTTCAAAATCATACAAAAATGTTTACTATATATTCTAATATTTTAAATTATTTTTAATATTTAATATATTAGATCCATCTGGGTTTATTTTAATGTAAGAAATAAAGTAAGGATCTGGCTTTATTTGTTTCTAAATAGCTAGACTGTTGTACCAACACCACTTATAAAATAATCTTTTTTCCCACAAGCATTGAAATGACATATCAAATTCTTGTGGATACTTGGTTCTCCTTATAAACTATATAATTGCATTGATCTCTCTGCCTTTTCTTACACTTCCTGCCCTAGTGTTTTTTAAATACTTATATAATGTGAGATGACTTTTTGGTACGTTTCACTATTCCACACAGGTAAGCTTCCACACACCACTCCTGTCATTCCTCTTTACTTGTTTTAATTAACCTGGATATTTTTTCATGGTTATTCTTTTATCATCTATATTCTTCCATATATTTAGTTTGGGATCATTTACATTCTTCTCTCTACCCACCCCAGTCCCTAAAAAATACCCTGATGGTATTTTAATGAGATTGTCTTGAATTTACAGATGAATTCAAGGAGAACTGAAGTTGTCTTGGATAGAGACTTTCTATATTCATTAGAAATGACCATGATGCTGGGAAAGATTGAGGTCAAGAGGAGAAGACACAACAGAGGACAAGATGGTTGGGTGGCAGCATTAGTTCAGTGGACACAAGCCTGAGCAAACTCCAGGAGATAGTGAAGGACAGGGAACCTGGCGTGTTGCAGTCCACGGTGTCTCAGTTGGGCATGACTTAACAGTGGAGCAACAGCAACATACTAAAGCAAGCTGTGTATCTCCCTTTATACGTCTTCCTTTTATGTCCATTCACGGAGAAGGCAATGGCACCCCACTCCAGCACCCTTGCCTGGAAAATCCTATGGACGGAGGAGCCTGGTAGGCTGCAGTCCATAAGGTTGTGAAGAGTCAGACACGACTGAGCGACTTCACTTTCACTTCTCACTTTCATGCACTGGAGAAGGAAATGGCAACCCACTCCAGCGTTCTTGCCTGGAGAATGCCAGGGGCAGGGGAGCCTGGTGGGTTGCCGTCTCTGGGGTCGCACAGAGTCGGACACAACTGAAGTGACTTAGCATAAAGTTGTATGGCTTCCTTCACATAGATCCCATCAATGCTCAGTTTTAAAAGGGTTCTATTGGGAAATCGCCATTAAGGTCAAAGTGTGGAACACACTCAGTTTCGCATCAAAGATAGATCCTTAAGTGCTACAGAAACCACTCCATCCCATCTGCTCCCAACTCTGGGCCTAAGCCAAGAGGTCACTTCCCTCTTCGAAGTGGGAATGGGTCCATCAATTAACCAGTGCGCAATTGATGTCCCTGACCTGATTCCCCGTCCTGTGCTAGAAATACAGGACAGACTCCATCTTCAAACAGCTCTGATGTTGTCTAAAGAGACAAATGGCGCTCAAGAATGACATTCCATATTGATCTATGTGATATGGCCTGTTGATAGAAAATACAGGAGAGGCCTGGAGCAGTCAGGAAAGATTTCAGGAAGAGGACAAAACCTGAACTGGGCATTGGCGTGGGGTTACCTTTTGAAAAACGT
The DNA here is from genome assembly GCA_006408675.1 of Madoqua kirkii. Lineage (NCBI taxonomy): Eukaryota > Metazoa > Chordata > Mammalia > Artiodactyla > Bovidae > Madoqua > Madoqua kirkii. The sequence continues at coordinate 21,652 of SJYC01081911.1, read as the reverse complement.
GTCTATTTGGGTGATGCGGGCTTTGTTGCAGCACACTGGCTTCTCTCGTTGGGACTCATAGTGTGAGCCACACCTGTGGGCTCCAGAGTGTGCAGGCTCAATAGTCATGGTGCACAGACTCCACAGTGCATGGGCTCAGTCGCCTAATGACGTGTGGGAATCTTAGGTCCCTGGCCAGGGATCAAACCCATGTCCTCAGCATTGGAAGGTGAATTCTTAACTACTGGACCACGTCCCTATAGTTACCATTTAAACAAATAAAGAATAGGAAGGAAGCACATTGGTGAAGGTGAAGTTGCTCAGGCGTGTCCAACTCTCTGCAACCCCGTGGACTATAACCTACTAGGCTTCTCCACCCATGGGATTCTCCAGGCAAGAATACTGGAGTGGACTGCTGTTTCCTTCTCCAGGGGACCTTCTCAACCCAGGGATTGAACCCGGGTCTCCCGCATTGGAGGCAGATGCTTTAACCTCTGAGCCACCAGGGAAGCCTGCAAGAAAATCATCCCACACCTACCATGAATCACATAGATACTGGGTTAGGCACGTGAAGAGGAGGTTATGGTGCTCAACAAATAGTTTTACCCATTCACTATAACTCAAGCTTTGTGTTTGGTGCTAGAAAAACAAGATGATTAAGACTGACCCTGGCCTTGAGGAGCTTGTGAACAAGAGAGACAGACTCTTAGATAAATAAGTTCAGCAGCTGTTGTGATAGAATTCTGTGGAGAGAATAGCAGAGACTCCTAATCTGATGACTGCATCTCCTGGGCACCCATGGATGGAATTCACTGAGTCTGTGAACTCCTGAAATTATGCAGTGCTAAAGTACTTGCATAACCAGAATACTTAGGTTAAGAACCACTGAGCTACAATGCCACAAAATTCTTGGTTTCTGTGTTTTGATGACCAGAAAAAGACACTATTACAAATAGAAAGTAAATAATTCTGGTCTTCCCCCAACTTAGAAGTATTGTAAGAGTTCAGAGGCTGTATTGTCTGTTATGAAAAATGCCCAGCTTTGGGACAGGCAATAAAGTGAAATGTTAGTCATTTAGTCGTGTCTGACTCTTTGTGATCCCCTCCAGGCTCCTCTGTCCATGGGATTCTCCAGGCAAAAATACTGGAGTGGGTTGCCATTCCCTTCTCCAGGGGATCTTCCCAACCCAGGGATCAAACCCGAGACTCCTGCATTGCAGGCAGATTCTTTACTATCTGAACAACCAGGGAAGCTCATGCAGAGTTGGCTTTGAATCCCAGCTCTACACTTTAATAGCTGTGTAACATTGAGTGAGTTCCATACACATGAAGACTTGATTTCCTCATCTCTAAATTAAGTTAAGAATTACAGAACCCACTTCTCCCTCCTGCCTCACTGTGAGAGCGAGATTAGCTAAGCTGTGTCAGTTGCCTGGATCTGAGCAGGTTTTCACAGCCTGCCCCTTCCTTCTATTTTCACACTTCAGAGGAAGCTGGGCATTGTGGGCTGAGGTTATGAGAAGGAGGAATTTGAGCCAGGCCTAGAAGGGATGGAGAGGAGGAGGGGAAAGGAACCGACATTTCAGATCAGTGGACAGAGTAGATGAAAGGAAAGAGCAAGAAAAGTCAACTCTTATGTTGCGAGGAATCAGTCCATTGCAGCCAGGTTGAACAGCTCTTAAATTCCAACCTAAACAGTTTGAAATTTATCCTATAAACTACAGGAGCCACTGGAAGGTTTGGGACAAGGAAGTCAGTCCCATGTTGAGGTGACTTTCAGCCCAGCCTTTGCTCATCCATAAATTCCAAGATACCCAGGAAAACAATTTTTAAAATAAAATTGTCATGTAGACTAAGGCAATGCTTCTTACCTCAGGATCTTGTTAAACAGCAGATTCTGATTCACTGGATCATTGAGATTCTGCATTTCTAACAAGCACTCAGGTGATGTTGATGTTGTTTATCCATGAACCTCACCTTGAGTAGCCAAGGGCTAACGTATTTTGGCTTGCTGTCTTTATTACTAATTATTATTCTTGCAGCACATGTCGACTGAGTGGCTATTCTGTGTCAGGCACTGTGTGAGGCCCTGAGTAGAAAGAGAAGAATCAGACATGAACTCTCTTTTCTAGAAGCTCACAGTCTAATCTTAGATGAGGCATAGCCCCAAGCAACTATAATTCGAGATAGAGAGTGATAAATGCCATATTTTAGCTTCAGATAAAATACTATGACAGTTTAGTGAAGAGAAAGATTGTTCCAGTTGAGGGGGAAATTGCCTAGTGCTTAAAGAAATGAATAGAAGCTTCTTTTTCTTATTATTAAGCAATGAGTAAGAACCCAGACTTTAGAGTTAGATTTTAATCTTAACTCTACCTGTTACTAGACATGTGACTTCATTAATTTCTTAAACCTCAGTTTCCTCATCCATAGAATGAAATATGATAGCAATGCTTCTGGAAGGATTGGATGAGAGAATGTTTGTAAACACTGGTTCTTAGTTCATTATAAATGGTGGCTCTGGTGATTATTATTGTTTTCAACATTTGTTTTAAAACTTAACATGGGTCTGTTTGGCCCTGAGGATATTGTATTTGTTGGACAATTTTGTGATCTCTTTCCAGGGTTAAGGGCAAATGAAAATGGAAAAACCTCGAAGGGAATTTCCAAATCCAAGGAAACCTCCTTCTCAATGCTGAAAGAATTAGTAACAAGTATTTGACATTTCTTGTTTTGTTTTTATTGGGCAAACTGTTTGCACTGGGAAGACTTGGCTTGGCTGAAGGTGTAGCCAAATGCTCCTAATAACAGCCCTATTGAAAGGGAGTTCCATTCTATTTACAAGCTGATCAAAATGGTTTTACTACCCACCGGCTCCCTTGAGGTCATCTGCTTGTGTGATGCTGACTGTGAAATAAGTCAAATCAAATTTATAATCCTAGAGACCCAGATTGTCAGAACTCAGAAGGATGTTACAAACCACCCAGCCCTGAGGGGACCAGACAAATGATGCTCTGCATCTCTCTCTGCCTGGGTGCCATCCCCACCCGCTGGTCTGTCCTTCAACCAATATTTAATGAAGGAATATTACAGAATCCATAGTAAGAGAATAAGGTGCATCAGGGGACCACAGACACACCAGGAACTAACAGAGGAGGCTGCTGGGCTTAACAACAAAAGGTCTCATTTCAACCCCCCTCCCCCCCTTACCTAGAGAGCCTTGAACAAGCGCTGCCTTCTAGTTACAGCTCTGTTTCTTCATCTGAAAAGTACAGATAATCCCACTTTGCTCAAAGAACTGTCATGTGGATTATATTTAAATGGAACATTAAAAAAGTGTCTTTTGGTTCATTTTTTCGTCTTTTAAGTAATATTCATTGGATTTTTCCCAATTACAAAAGTAATTCGTGTTTATGGAGAAAATGCTGGAAAATGCCAAAAAGCCCAGAAAATTAAAATTCACCCATAATTTCAACACCAAAGGATAAACACAGTTGATGTCTCCTCTCATGTCTATTTTTCCAGTCCTTCGTACACATCAGCATGTGTATTTTGTTTCCCCATGAATTGTATTGGAAGTGATTTACAGCCTCTGTAAGGCCTTCCTGGATTCATATTCAAACTCTGCCCTCATCAGCTTTGTGACTTGGAGCAGTTCCGTTCCCTCAAGTGTAACAGTCGTGGCCTCCAGTGAGTGCCCTTTTAGGTTGGGCCCCCAGACACCAAGGCGTCCAAGTGGGCAGAATGGTGCCCCCTAGAGCCAGGCAGGGTGCAGTCACGCTGAGCTGTCCTAGCAACAGAGCTGGATGAAGAAGTTAGAAATGGTGTAAAGATGGTTAGGCGCTTGGCCAGTGACTGACATAGAATTTGTTGTTGTTGTTGTTATTGTTTAGTCACTTTGTCACATCCAATTCCTTTGTGACCCCATGGACTGTAGCCCATCAGGCTCCTCTGTCCCTGGGATTTCCCAGGCAGAATGCTGGAGTGGGTTGCCATTTCCTTGCCCAGGGGATCTTCATAGTAGCTACTATTCCAGAAACAAACCTTGTGGTTTTGAAGAGTGGGGATTCACTGTTCAGATTCATTGAATAGCACTTTAAGGATGACCCACTCGGAACATGGTCCAGCCAAGAAGTACTTCTCCTTGTGCTGATCCTGCTCCACTTTAGCTTTTGGAACCTTGTACTTCACCATCCCTCTAAGTCACCCTTCAGCCGGCAAAGCCCATGTGATATGAGTGGGCTCACCGCACCATCTGCTTGCGGCTTTACCCCTTTCCTCTCAAGTTCTACCTCTTACTTGCCCCACCCAGATGTGAAGCTTTCAACCCCTCCCAGCCCTTTCAGAGGTGTTGTCTCATTTGACCTATTTATAAAACCTCAGTAAGATACTAGCAAGAGGCATCCTAATGGAACCCTGGGGCCCTCCTGCAAGTGGTTTCCCAGAGCTGTGCCCACACTGCTCAAAATGGCTACAGATCTGAGTGATGTGCAAGATGGCTTGAAATGCGAGCCAGAGATGGCACCAAAAAACTGACTCACCTACTCAATCAGCCAATCAGTGAACAAATATTTATTTAGCACTATTATGTGCCAAGGGCTGGGTTCTCTAGTGAAGAAATGTTCCCTGTTCACTTCTCTTTCAGTCCTTCAGGTCCTCAAAGAGGAATGAATGCCCCTCAGTTTAAGGCCAACAAGTCTTCAACACCCCTCAACCTGAGCTAATCTCCCTCTTTGAAAAAGAGAGAGAAGGCTCAGACACACTACATTATGGAGCCATCCAGAGCTACTAATAACGTTTTGTCTTCATCTTCTTTTTCTCTGCCATTGCACTGTTTATGGCAAATAATGCAGGTTTTTAAACAGTAATAAAAAGCTTTCTTTTAAAAAAATTTAGATACCAAAAGTGAGTTGATTTAGAGAAAAACATTAAGTAATGGGTGGTCCAAGGAGTACAATGACTGATGCTTAGGAAGCTCTAGACTTGAGATGGGTGAGGCTTAAACCTTTGAGGGTTGCTGACCCCATCAAGCCCGTGATAGCTATGGATTCTCCCCCAGAAAATTGCATGAATATCACACACAGTTTCATCAGGTTCCAGAACCACCTGGAGCCCTATCCCTGGGCCTGTACTGGGAAGAGCAGCAGGGTGAGAGTCCTGACACCTGCTCTGCACAGATCTCGTCATCTTCTCCATTTCCTTCCTCTTGATAGCAGTAGTGCTGGCAGCAACAGCAGCACTGGCAATAGTAACAGTAATTGTGTTTGCAGCAGTCGAATAGCTGTACTTATTGAGTACTTTGAACATGCCAAGCACTTACCAAGCCTAAGCTCAACTCATCCATTCAGAAAAGAATTATCACCATTCCTGTTTCCCAAGAAACAGAGCTCAAGCAGCTTCTCCAAGTTCATTCAGCTAAGAGGTCAGGGTCCGCACTTGAACCCAGGTGTACCTGCCTGTGTTCGCTGAACAGGTCCTTAATCACTGAGCTCCACTGTCTTGATAAATGTTGTTTTGGATCAAGTGAAGGACACTTGAACAGGTTCTGGCTCTCGTACTGCCATTCTCCAGCCAAGTGACCTTGTAAAAGGCACTCACCCTGACTGACCTTCCCTTAAGGAAGAAGGTTTCCCAGTTCTGCCAAGCCATGATGCTAAGACGCAGGGCTGAGGCGCATGGGAACACTTCATGGGCAGGAGATGCGGAGCCGGGCTCAAGGACATGCACTGAGAGGTGGTAACCCTGGCAAAGAGTAGACACCGGCCTTACTTCCAGCAGAGAGAGCAGGCTTCCAGGAACCTACATTTCCCACTGGTATTTGCTGCCTCTTTTAGCATCATTGTGCTCATTGCTCAGTTGTGGCTAACTCTGCAACCCCATGGACTATAGCCTGCCAGTTCCTCTGCCCAAGGGCGTTTCCAAGAAAGAATACTAGAGTGGGCTGCCCTTTGCTTCTCCAGGGGATTTTCCAAATGACCCAGGGCTGGAACCTACGTCTCCTGTGTCTCCTGTATTGCAGGCAGATTCTTTATCCACTGAGCCATCAGGGAAGCCCCTTGGCATCTTCACTGGTGCCCAAAGGTCTGTTTTTGTGCCCAGAGAAAAAAGGAGTCCTGTCACCAACATGCTTTCATGCCCAAAGAGGCTTGGCACCTTCCCTAATTAATGAGAGCTCTTGGCTCCCACCAGGGCATGCTGGTGTTGCACACAGAGTCCCTAATCCCGATGGCTACTGTGCTGCTGGCAGGAGAGAGAGGAAGGAAGGGGCTGAAATATGTGTGGAATCCAAGGCGCGTGGCAATCCAGTCCCTGACCCGCACTGCCCCTCTGTGGTGGGTCTGGAAAAGCAGGGATGGGCAGGGCTTCTAGCGCTGGCCTCACAGAGACTGTGAATGATACGGCTGGACAGGACTTGGATCAAACCACTCGACTGAAGGAGGGAAACTACGTCAAATTATTAGGTACTGAACCTGAAACTGACATAATATTGTCCATCAACTCTATTTCAGTAAAAGAAATAAATACATTTTTAAAAGAGGGAAACTGAGGCCCAGAAAGGGAAAGCAATTGACCCAAATGATGCATCAAGTTAACAAACATAGATTTCCTGTGATTAGATTTCTAGCCCAATGAGTGGTTTATAGGGATAATTATCATTTGATTAATTAGTATTAATGCAGAGTTGATTTAGGTGGCAGGAATCTGGCATCCAGCATGCTAATAAGAGCTTTACATGCTTTATCTTGTTTAATCCTCAAAACAACCCAGGGAAGGTGATACTCTTATTAGACCCATTTTACTGATGAGGAAACTGAAGAAGCTTAAGGATAGTATGAAGCTTGCCCAAGGTCACGGGTCTGGTGAGAGAACCAGGATTCCATCCCAAGAGTCAGAATCTAATGAGAAAAGGGCAGTCCCTGTTAGAAGTCACTGAGGGCTTGATCAAGGTGGGAGAGCCATTCTGGTCTGCTGGAGGACGAATAAAGGAGTATGCAAATGGAACAAGAGGGCGGGCAAGGTCATCATTCAGCTCCCAGATACACGAGGATTCAAAACTGACCACACCACAAACTTGTGGAGATGTGGGGAAAATATCACACTCATTACACAGTCAATGGGATAGTAAATTGATACAGCCATTCAGAAGGCGGTTTGGCTAGCTGTCAGGAGTTAAATGTGGAACCTACCCAGTGATTCCTCATGAAGAATGTTACCCTGCAGAAACACTCAAGTGTGCAAAAACACAAGATGCACGAGGCTTTTCATTACTGCAGTTTGTAATAGCCCAAAATTGAAAATCACCTATTTGACTACTATCAGGAAAAAGTTAAGTGAACTACTATATATCCAGACATCAGGATGTAAGGTTGTGACATGAGGAAATGTCTTTTATATATTCTAAGTGAAAAAATAAATTTGGAGAAAGGTATGTGTATGACCCCATTTAAAAAATCCATCTGAAAGGATAAAAACAGAACTGTTAACTCTGGTCCTATCTACTTGAGAAAGAATTTTCACTCTATATTATATAGATTCTTTTGTAGTGTGTAATTTAGCAGGTGTCATTTTTTTTAATGTGACAGGTCTTTTTAGTAGAAGTTTAGGTAATTTATAATATTTGTTACTTTCAGGTATACAACAAGGTGAATGTTTATATCTATATCTATATACATATATACTTTTCCAATTCTGTTACATTATAGTTTATTACAATCTATTGAATATAGGTCCCTGTGCTATACAGTAAATCTTTGTTGTTTATTTTATATATAGTAGTGTGGATCTGTAAGTCCCCTACTCCCAATGTATCCCTGCCCTGCTTCCCATTTAGTAACCGTAAGTTTGTTTTCTGCGTCTGTGAGTCTGTTTTGTAAATAAGCTCATTTGTGTTACCACTTTATTTGGCTGCTCTGGGTCTTAGTTGTGGCACGCAGGCACTTTAGCTGCAGCACATGGGATCCCACTCCCTGACCTGGGGTCAGACCCGGGCCCCCTGCATTGACGTGCGGCGTCTTAACCACCGTATCACCAGCCAAGTCCCATTTGTGTCATATTTTAGATTCCACATGTAAGTGACGCCATCCGGTGTTTGTCTTTCTCTTTTTGACTTTGAAACTTTGTAATATGACCATCTCTAAGTCCATCCATGTTGCTGCAGATGGCATCATTTCATTTTTTTAGTGACTGAGTAATATTCCTCTGTGTGTGTGTGTGTGCACGTGTGTGTGCACCCGCCACATTTTCTTCATCCATTCATCTGGTGATGGACACTTGAGTTGCTTCCATGTCTTGACTATTGTAAACAGTGCTGCTGTGAACATTGGAGTGCAGGTATCTTTTTGAATTAGAGTTTTAATCTTTTCCGGATATGTGCCTAGAAATAGGATTGCTGAATCATATGGAAACTATTTTTAGCTTTGTGAAGATATGTGTATTGTGTGTGAGTCGCTCAGTCGTGTCCAACTCTTTGGGGCCCCTGGACTATAGCCCACCAATCTCCTATGTCCATGAGATTTCCCAGGCAAGAATACTGGAGTGGGTTACCATTCCCTTCTCCAAGGGGTCTTCTTGACCCCAGAATTGAACCTGGGTCTCCTGCATTGCAGGCAGATTCTTTACCATCTTAGCCACTGGGGAAACCCTCTTTTTAAGGATGTGAGGTGTTTTATTAATAGTCTTAATTTTTTAGAGCAGTTCTAGGTTCATGTCCAAATTGACAGGAAGGTACTGTGGTGAACCTATATTGACACATAATCGCCCGAAGTCCACAGTTTACATTAGGGATCAATCTTAATCTTAGTATTGTATAGTTTATGGGTTTGGACAAATGTATAATGATATATATCCGCCAATATAGTATCATACAAAAAATTTCACTGCCCTAAAAATTCTGTGCTCCCCCTATTCATTCTCCATTGTGTCACTTTTATAATAAAAATATAAAATATTAATAAAATGTAATAAAAATATTCTTTTCCTGAAATGGAAAAGAGATAAAGATATGGTTTCTGCCCAGAAGGAATTTCAGTCTGGGTGGTAAACAAGGACTTAGCCAGCCCTGGGATGGCTCAGCAACATTAACAGACAAACAATAAAATAACAGAATAAGATCTGATTGTATATGTTCTGAGGGGTACAGAATAAAGGAGTCACTCTGAGTCAGGTAGGGGTAATCAGCAGAGTTCCTGGAGGATGGCAATGAATGGGCCAGGATATAATGTACATTTGGAAAATGGCCACCATTTATCAATTTTCAAGGTACCAGACCCCATATCAAGTATTTTCACATGGATATTTTCATGTATTCAGAATAATCCTATGAAGCAGATGTTATCCTTAATTTATGGATAAGAAAATTTAGCTTGAGAGAGCCAATTAACTTTTCAAAAGTCAAACAGCCAATACTCCAAAAAAAGGGATGCAAAACCAGGCCTCTGTGATCCCAAACTCTGAGCTCAAGTCACCAGGCCACATTGCCTAAGGTGGCTAAAGGCAAAGAATGACCTTCTCAGAGGAACAGGCATCTCAAGGAGCCCAAGCTCAAACTGTGGCTGTAAGTGAACACCGTGAGAAAATCAATATCATCCCCCTTCCCTTTGGCTGAGCACATCTCAGCCCACTGGTCCTTGGAGAGTGCTTTGTAAAAAAATAAAGACAAACTTCCAGCTCATCTTTATCCCTAACAAAGTGCTTTCAGTGTGATGCAGGTGAAGAAGAACCTAGGGAGAAATGCTGTATGGCACAGGAGGAGAGAATGGCATTTATGCCCCTATCATAATGCTGTGTGTGTTCCGGTGCAATGAACGGCCTCCTCGCAAGCCTGTGGACTGCCACAGGACAGAAACATGCCTAACTGTATCCCAACAGGTTGGCCTCATGCCTGACACTTAGCAGAGCTCCATATTTGTGGAATGAATGAATGAACAAATGAAAGAATGAATGTATAAAAATGTAAAAAGCTGCCATTCATATGCTGGTGTCCTGATTCATAATATGAGACCAACTATAGTCCCTTCATCTAGAGATTATTGTGATCATTAAACAGGTAATGGTGTAAAGGGTTTAGTGCAGGATGTCCATAAAGCACATACAACATGACTGATGGTTCTGATGAATATTAGCTATTAGTATTATTATAGTTCATGTATCCTTTAAAAGCTGATCCTTCAGGATACACCTCCTTTAGGCCATTTTACTACCATCTTCAACAGGGTTGGCAAGCAGAGTTACAAGTCTGTCTTCAGCAAAGATGCTCTCCTGCTCTGGACCCTCCCCATCTTTACCACAGTTGTCTGTGCACCCACCCACCCCAGCTCAATCCCAGGCTTTAACATGTCCTCATGGATGGTGTGCCTAGCTGTGCACATGCTCACCAACATTTACCCTCCAGAGTAAAGCACAAGGTTTCCAACTGTTAGCTCCCACTCTCCACTTCCCAGATTTATTCTCCAGTTTCCCATTTTTGTCAAGACCATTTTAACTATTCCCTTTAGACTCTGTGACAGAAACAAGACCATCTACATGGGTAGAAAGAACTCGCCCCATCATGGATACTAGGTGTCCAGTTCAGTTTAGTTCAGTTGCTCAGTCATGTCGACTATTTGCAACCCCATGAATTGCAGCACACCAGGCCTCCCTGTCCATCACCAACTCCTGGAGTTCACTCAAACTCACATCCATCGAGTCTGTGATGCCATCCAGCCAACTCATCCTCTGTCGTCCCCTTCTCCTCCTGCCCCCAATCTCTTCCAGCATCAGAGTCTTTTCCAATGAGTCAACTCTTCGCATGAGGTGGCCAAAGTATTGGAGTTTCAGCTTTAGCATCAGTCCTTCCAAAGAACACTCAGGACTGATCTCCTTTAGAATGGACTGGTTGGATCTCCTTGCAGTCCTAGGGACTCTCAACAGTCTTCTCCAGCACCATAGTTCAAAAGCATCAATTCTTTGGCACTCAGCTTTCTTCACAGTCCAACTCTCACATCCATACATGACCACAGGAAAAACCATAGCCTTGACTAGATGGACCTTAGTCGGCAAAGACACCATAGTTCAAAAGCATCAATTCTTTGGCACTCAGCTTTCTTCACAGTCCAACTCTCACATCCATACATGACCACAGGAAAAACCATAGCCTTGACTAGATGGACCTTAGTCGGCAAAGTAATGTCTCTGCTTTTGAATATAGGCTATCTAGGTTGGTCATAACTTTCCTTCCAAGGAGTAAGCGTCTTTTAATTTCATGGCTGCAGTCACCATCTGCAGTGATTTTGGAGGCCAAAAAAAAAAAGTCTGACACTGTTTCCACTGTTTCCCCATGATGATGAGACCAGATGCCATGATCTTTGTTTTCTGAATGTTGAGCTTTAAGCCAACTTTTTCACTCCTCTCTTTCACTTTCATCAAGAGGCTTTTTAGTTCCTCTGCACTTTCTGCCATAACGGTGGTGTCATCTGCATATCTGAGGTCCATACGTCATATTTGCATTTCCACTGGAGCCTTCTATCCAAAGGATAATCTTGAACAGTCAGTTCAGTTGCTCAGTCATGTTCAACTCTTTGCGACCCCATGGAATGCAGCATGCCAGGCTTCTCTGTCCATCACCAACTCTAAGAGCTTGCCCAGTCTCACATCCATCCAGTTGGTGATGCCAACATTAGGACAAAAACCCAGTGTTGGTGCAGACCTTTTCACAAATCAGACCACGAGGTGGTGCCCCCATTGGCCTTACCTAGCCCTAACCCAGAATTGAGAAGTCAGCATACTTATAGTTAACACTAGATGGCACTAGTGGTAAAGAACCCGCCTGCCAATGTAGGAGACGTAGCAGACTTGGGTTTGATCCCTGGGTCCGGGAAGATCCCCTGGAGGATGGCATGGCAACCCAGTCTAGTGTTCTTGCCTGGAGAATCGTATGGATAGAGGAGCCTGGTGAACTACAAGTCCATAGGCTCACAGAGAGTCAGTCACGACTGAAGCAGCTTGGTGCACATGCAACAAGTATGGATAACCTTTCCAAGTTTAATCCCTCTCTGACTTAACCCTGCAGCAGGAACCCTGGCCAGCCACCATCCCTCTGTCGCCAAGCAGAGAATCAGGAGGCTCCCTGTAACAACAAGCTCAGTATTCAAGAAGGTCAAGTACTGCAGGGAGGAAACTCAAGTGCAATCCAAAATTGAGATTCTTATGGCATCTATGCAACAACTGTGGGATCTTCAGCCACTGTCTGGGTCTCAGTGTCTCCATGGATCAAGTGAGAAAGTTGGATTTTGAAATTTGTTAAGATTTCTCCCACTCATACGCTCTTCCTTCAAATGGATTCAAAGGTGATCCCAAAGACCAGGCTCTTAGGAAGCTCACAGTGTAACAGAGAAGTTAGACAGGAATATGAAAGTCACTGTGCTACAGGTGAGTGGCTGGTTTAGGGACATGGTTTGAAGTTACAGAATGTTCTGTGAAGTATGTTTGCATTTTTAAAACATTTACATATGTATATACAACAAATATATTCATTTACATATGTATATGTATCTACAACATTTACATGTACATATGCAAACATTTAGTATGTATTTACATGTGTCATATATACAAGAGGAAAAAATCTGGAAGTTTATGTACCAAAATGTGGTATCTCTACATTGTGGGTTTATTTGTGCTTTTAAAATATTTTTTCTTTTCTTTTTGTTTTTTAATAGCTTCTTATTTTTCCACAAAGGGAAATTAAGAGCATTCAAAACAAACAAACACAAATGTTTCATATTCACACAGAATTGAGTTTAAATCCCAGCTATATTACAAACATGTTATGTGGCCTGGGGCAAGTCATTTAACCTCTCCAAGTCTCAGTTGCCTTGTATTTAAAATGGAAATAGTTTTGAACTTAATTTTGCATTAAATGCTTTTGGACCTCGATTCAGACACATGAGTTAGTCATGTTTCTCAGTAGTCATGTTTCTCAGTTATCAGCACTCCATCATCATAGGTCTAAGTCTGGCGTCTCTCTGATTTTATTGATTCCTTTTATTCCTGTCCCCTATTCCCCTTTCCCTCTGCCTCACCCATAGACACCCATTTTGCATTTGATATGTATTTTTTAACTTAAAAGTGTTTTTGCAAATGAGTTTGGTTGTTTGGTGCGTTACTTAAAAGATGTTATATTATAAAGCTCATTCTGTTTCCTACTTTTTTTTTTTTTTTTTTTTACACAAAGAACAAGGTATTTGAGATCTTTCCATATTGCTATTTGGACTTTTAGGTACTGTGTAATTGCTCTGCTATGCATGTCCAAACTCTACTTTTCCATAATTCCCAGTGAGGGGCACCCAAGTGTTTTCCAACTCTGTCACCATAAACACCATCACCCTGAACATAGTCACACATGGCCCCTAATGACCTGTGTGAAAATTCTTTCAGATCCCTGCCCTGGAGCAAAATTGCTGGGTCAGGAGGCATCTGTATACTTAATGGGATCAGGTCTTCACAGCCTGTGTCTGCCACCAGCAGGAGACTCCCCATGCTTCCACACCCCTGCCTGCACTTGGCACTATCCAGCTTTCTAACTTTTGCCAGTGTAACAAATGTGTTCTCTCACTTTGTGGCTCTCACCTTATTTGACTGCCTAATATTTTGAGCACCTTGGCATACGCTCATTAGCCCTCAAGTTTTCTATTTTGAAAATGGCCTGTTCCTTTTCTTTGCCCACATTTCTACTAGGAATGCTTTTTATTGTTGACTTTCAGGAGTCCTAATATACTCTACGGAGAAGGCAATGGCACCCTACTCCAGTACTCTTGCCTGGAAAACCCTATGGACGGAGGAGCCTGGAAGGCTGCAGTCCATGGTGTCGCGGAGGGTCAGGCACGACTGAGCGACTTCACTTTCACTTTTCACTTTCCGGCATCGAAGAAGGAAATGGCAACCCACTCCAGTGTTCCTGCCTGGAGAATCCCAGGGACGGGGGAGCCTGGTGGGCTGCTGTCTATGGGGTCGCACAGAGTCGGACACGACTGAAGTGACTTAGCAGTAGCAGCAGTATACTCTAAATGCCAATCCCTTGACAGTCCTAAGACATCTTCTCCGACTCTTGCCCCATAGTTTATCTTTTCGAAGTGTTAAGTCGTTTTTCTTCACCTCTCCATCGGTAAGACTGTCGTTTACCTTGTCTTCTTTTACCTTATAAAGGTTTACCTTTCACCTTTAGGTCTTTAATACATCTCATATTTCCCGTGGAAGTACTTCATAGCATTCTGTGAAGGATAAAATAGTAGGTGAAGAACCAACACAGTGCCGTTCCAACAGCTGTACAAGAGCTGTGTGTGGTTATTATTATCATTCACGAAGAAAGTGGTTAGCGCTATCCTAAGAACGTTATAGATGCAGTTGTTTGAATCCTGTTTAGCTGAATCAGGAAAGATTTTATGGGCGAAGGTGAAGAGATGGAGGTTGGACTTTAAAAAAAGCATGTAGGAGTCATGTGTTTTGAGACGGAAAGGCAGTATTCCAGGCAGAGGAACTGGCCTGGGCAAAGGAGGCAGGAGACAGGAATACCACCGGTTGAGTTTGTGGGCAAATCACACGGAAGAGAGGGTCTGACTGCTCACCGATTGTTTGTCTTTCTGCCCGTGCCCACCCCACCCCACCCCCCTGCAGGCTCCCTGTTCTCCACCCTGAAGGCCCCCGACGCCGTGTTCAAGGTGGTCTTCTGGCTGGGCTACTTCAACAGCTGCCTCAACCCCATCATCTACCCGTGCTCCAGCAAGGAGTTCAAGCGCGCCTTCGTGCGCATCCTCGGGTGCCAGTGCCGAGGCCGCCGCCGCCGCCGCCGTCGGCGGCGCCTGGGCGGCTGCGGCTACACCTACCGGCCGTGGACGCGCGGCGGCTCGCTGGAGCGCTCGCAGTCGCGCAAGGACTCGCTGGACGACAGCGGCAGCTGCCTGAGCGGCAGCCAGCGGACCCTGCCCTCGGCCTCGCCGAGCCCCGGCTACCTGGGCCGAGGCGCGCCGCCGCCCGTCGAGCTGTGCGCCTTCCCGGAGTGGAAGGCGCCCGGCGCCCTCCTGAGCCTGCCCGCGCCCGAGCCCCCGGGCCGCCGCGGCCGCCGCGACTCGGGTCCGCTCTTCACCTTCAAGCTCCTTGCCGAGCCCGAGAGCCCTGGGACTGACGGGGACGCCGGCCACGAGGCCGCAGCCGACGTGGCCAACGGCAGCCCGGCTTCAAAAGCAACATGCCCCTGGCGCCCGGGCAGTTTTAGGGTCCCCGCGCACCGCTTCCTTTCCCTGGGGAGCCCATCATCGTGGGGGGAGGGCGGGCGGAGAGGGGAGGGGAGTGTCGGCGCCCGGTAGACTCGGGGCCCCGCCGGGAAACGGGGGGAGGGGCGGGAAAGAGGGGCAGCTGCTTTTCTGGCAGGGGCATGGGTGCCAGGTACAGCGCGGAGAGCTGGGCCGAGCATGCTGAGAGCCTGGGGGACCCGACGCCGGCCGGGATTTCCGTCTCTCTCTGTATATATCTAAACGAGTCCCTCTGTACATGTATTTAACTGTGGGGTCACGTGCGTGTGTCTGTGCGATGTGCGTGTATTGCGTGTGTGCGTGTGTGGGGCCGCCCGCGAGGGGGCCAGAGCGAGTGTGCGTGCGCCCAGGTTGCGCCGGGGCGCTGTCTGTCTCCTGATTTCTTACCTCTCAAGCCCCTCCTGTACTTCCCTGAAGGGTGACACTTTGGCGGGGTTGGAAACAAAAGTCGGACATTAAAGGTCATTTCTCCTGTGCAGCTTTGAGTGGTTTGTGAGTGCGGCGGCAGGTAGGCTCTTGAGTTTCCTTTACCTTCGCGTTCAGGCATGCCCCTCTCTCCTGCCGAGCCTGTGGGTAATGGCTGTGCTGGCCCCGGCTTGGCCCCGGTTTGTGCCTTTGCTATTCTTGCCTTTAAGGGCTGCACTAACCCTGTGGCTGAAAGTGACCCCTGGACTTGTCCCACAAATCCTGCTTGTCTGCTTTTGACCCTTAGCAATTGTAAATCCTCCTGCCGTGGGCAATTCCTGCCCTGGTCCAGATCTCCAGGACCCCAATCCTAGCTGGGGCTACCTAGGTGGGCCTGTCAGCTGTGAGGGCTTGCGTCCCTCACCTCCTCCATCTTTGGACAAAACACTGCACTGTTCGCCTGTGCCCATGGAACTAGAAAAAGAAAGCCAGACAGCAGAATTTTCTGGACAAGATAAGGATCCATGTGTGGATACAACACATGTGGGTGTAAGAACTTTCCTAAGCTCTGCTAACTGAAGAGCCTGCCTGGAAAAGAATCACTGAGGAAAGATTTGCGAGAGGAGGAGTATACCTTGAAGAAGGTAACTTCTGTTCTACTCCCAGTGCTGCTTCCAATTTAGTATACGACCTTGAGAAAGTCACATCTCCTCTGGATCTTGGTTTCCCATCTGTGTAATGTCAAAATCGATTCTAAGGTCTTTTCTGCGTCTAAAAGGCATTGGTTTGCTAAAAGAATAAAGGATGGGGAACAAAATAAGGAGCATTCTTCTTCTGTGAAATTGAAAAAAAAGAAACCCTAAGAGGAAATCCCCTCAATCCCTTTCTCTTCCTGTTTTGCTTTTTCTGTGTTGTGATTCATTAATTTTTTAAATGGCAGTAGCTTCTTCCAATAATATTAGCACATCAGTCATTTATCCTATAGATGGTTGAAACAGAAAATGCCTTAAGAAGGGAGGAGCAGTCATTTATTTAGCTGAAAAGTGTTGGGGTATCAGGCATGGCTGGATCCAGGAGCTTAAATAGTACTGCCCACTTTCTTATAAGCTCTATCTCATTGATCTAGCTTCCATCTTTTAGCTCCACTGGTCTTTATAAGTTTCCCTTGTTTCCTTTCTCCAAATAGCTTTCTCACACCATTCTTATAACTTTAGCCCCCTCCCTAAGAAGAAATATGATTCCCCAGCATATCTGCCAAAAAGAGAAAAACAAAAAAATCCTTAGATGCTAAATGTTCTGTATCACAGACCCCCTGATGAAACCTATAGGTACACCTTCCAGGAAAAAAAAAATGCATACCAAAAAAAATTACTACGTGTTCATCAAATTTCAAGTGACTCAGCTCTGTTTAAGATCCTATGAACTAAGCATGATATCCCAGAGTCACTGGTGACTTGAATGAAACTGGATGTTCAGAATTATGTAGGCCAATGCCCTCATCTTAACAGATACAGAGGGTGAGGTAAATAACTTGCCAAGTCACACTAACCTAGGACTGAGGCCTGCTGCAACCCTGTCCAGTATGTTTCCCTTCCCTTGTGCTGCCACCTTGGGATTGAGTATATTCTCCAACAAAGAGCAGGTATCTCCCTGCCTCTATAGAAAAAAAGGGAGTCCTAGGGAAGGAAAAGCCTGCACCCAATTCCCAGAGAAGAAAGTACCATTTGAGAGAGTCCTCTGGAAATATTTTCTTAGCAACACAAAAATTTCAAACAAGTCCGTTACAGAATCCTGACGCAAGTGTGGCCTGGAGTGAAACAGGAAAAGGAAGACAGAGCCTCGGCTCCTTGGCCTCCTCCTCCACCTCCTCAGCCCTTTCCGTGGCCTGGAATAGCCCAAACACTCAAGGGCTCCACAGCATGAAGTCTGAAGACCACCAGTGAATGGGACTTGGAGTCAACAGGACCTGGGTTCAAGATCTTGGGCAATTTACCTTGCCTCTTTTCATCTGTTTCCACATATATCAAATGGACACAATCATCAGAGCCCAGCAGGAAGCACAAAGAATTCAATGAGCTCACTGTGGTGTAAACACTGAACTGTGAATCACTGGGCAGATGCAAGTTATAATTTGGACCTCGGGTATCTGAAGCCACAGTCACCAAAGGTATTCCTTGAGTTGCTCAGCTCCAATGACCTCAGACATGATTGGTGTTTGGAGGCCACCCAGGCTGCACAAAATAGCAGTGACAGCCTCGTACCTCTTTCCAGAAGGAAAATCGACCAAGCCATGGCTCACATCCCCAGAGAACGCTAGGTTCCGGATCTGCCCCCAGCCAGGGCCTGCATTACGCTGACCTCTCCAGAAAGCCTCACTGCGGTGTACCCCAGCCAAAGCCACGAGTTCATCAAAAGACCTTGGGGAGAGCAGGTCCTCTCTGCTCTGACCTCACAACTGGCCGTAAAGCAGCCCTACTTTATCATCTCCAGCCACCCAACCACTGCTGGGTCATTTGTCACCCCTGAGGCATGCACGGGGATACATTTTCACAGCAACTAAAGTAAAGAGGGCAGTGGCTTGGCAAGGGCAGTAGTTAATCCTGCAGTTCTGGGCTCAAATCCCACTCCTCCACAACCTCAGTTTCCTTAACTATAAAGTAGTAATAATAATAATACTTCATAGGGATATTAGAAAGATCTAATGAGATTATGAGGGTAAAACAACACCGTGCCTGTCACCTGGAAAACATCCAATAAAGGGTAGCTATTCGCAGAGTATTAGTTATTCAATTCATTACTTTGATAGATGAAGTTTAGAGAATCTGAGTAAAAGGACAAAGAAAAAAAATTCAGTGCTATTCATCAGATGTCAGGGTTTTAGGACTCAGGTCCAACCTGAGGAAAAAAAGACACAAGTTTATGACAGAGTAAAAGAATTTTGTGTCTCATAGCATGAAGAAACATATTACTCAAAGCAGTGATCAGCCGAAACTAAAAGGAAAAGTGAAATTTAATAAAAAATAATGTTATAGAACATTCTAGAGTGACAAAGCCAGAATATGTGTGTGAAGGAAGCCTGGGTGTTGTAGAGAGAGTGCATCCCATGATAAGGAGTGGGAGGAGGGGACACTGGGCTGCTCTGAACATGTACCTGGGTTCAAGGCCCGTCTCCACTGTCTAAACCAGCTACTCAGGCCTGAGATTGAATGCCCTGTGTGAAAATAGTGTATACAATTAGCACTGACCTCACATTGGGATGAGACAAAGGGCTTGGCCCAGAAGAGCTTGGCCAGACTGGGCATTATTTTTAGTATCTGTGGACCACTTTATGTGTACTGAACCTTCTTAAACCAACAGCTCCTTTAAGAGTCTGATAAAAACCAGAGAAAACTGAGCATTGTTATGCTCCTAACAGATACATGGATTTCAACAGATTTTATTCTCTTGATATATAGAAGTAGACAAATCAAGAGAGAAACATACACAAGAGAGATGGAGCCCTCACAGAGCCCAGCCTGGATGAGAGGTGGCTGAGTCACCAGGGAATCCCATTTATGTGTGTGTGACAGGATTTGGGGTGGGGTGGTGTCTACCACCATCCTCTCCTGGTGAGACCCCAAGTGTCAGGCTTCATCTACCATCTGGGGCATGGAGGTGATAGGTACGTGCCCTGGGACCTTGGGAGGGGAGTGCATGGGACCTAGGCAAAGTACTGAGCATCATTTCTCCAGATGAAGGTTGGCCTCACCCTGCCTGTTATCCCCAAGAGGGCCTCAGCAGATGCCAAGAAGGAGAAGAGCAACCAATCCTCAGCTCAGATTCTGGGTGGACTTCCACTTGGCCCTGGAAACAGACACAGTAGCTTCCAGCGACCCCACCTGCTCTCAGTAGATTCCTTCAGGACCATCTTCACCCTAACCCATCAGTCCACAGAATCTTTATTTAGGCTGGCTGAGGGTGAGAGTGAAGATATGAAGAAATGTCATGTCACTTCAGAAGAACTTGCATCCTCTCACAGGCCTCCCACCTTGTACCTGGACCTTGTACCTGGACCTGCCTTCTGAAGCTTAACAGCCAGGAATTGGCCGTGTTTGTCTTCCTATTTAGTTCACTGAAGAGTGTGCGTTGGAAAGTGGGGAGTGAACAAATGTTCAGTCTGCTCTGACGTTCTCTCCGAGGCTCACCCCACTTCCCTCGCTCTGTTGTGGCCACACTGGCCTCTGCTGGTCCTCAAATTGGGGAACCTTGCTCCCTACTCTGGAGAAGGCAATGGCACCCCAGTCCAGTACTCTTGCCTGGAAAATCCCATGGGCGGAGGAGCCTGGTAGGCTGCAGTCCATGGGGTCGCTAGGAGTCGGACACGACTGAGCGACTTCACTTTCACTTCTCACTTTCATGCATTGAAGAAGGAAATGGCAACCCACTCCAATGTTCTTGCCTCGAGAGTCCCAGGGACAGAGGAGCCTGGTGGGCTACCGTCTATGGGGTTGCACAGAGTTGGACATGACTGAAGCGACTTAGCAGCAGCAGCTCCCTACTCAGGGCCTTTGCCCTTGCTGACACCTCTGCCTAGTTCCCCCTCTGCCCATGTGGCTTCCTCCCTCAACTCCTTTCCATCTTTCCTCAAATGTTACCTCTCAGGGGTCATCTGATTCCTCTGGCTGTCCTATTTAAAACTGACCTCCTCACCGCTCACATCATTTAGTGCTTACTGATGCCTGGCATGTTATACGACCCACAGGAAAAGACCCTGATGCTGGGAAAGATTGAAGGCAGGAGGAGAAAGGGATGACAGAGCAAGAGATGGTTGGATGGTGTCACCAGTTTAATGGATATGAGTTTGAGCAAGCTGCAGGAGATGGTGAAGGACAGGGAGGCCTGGCATGCTGCAGTCTATGAGGTAGCAAAGAGCTGGATACAACTGAGCGACCAAACTGAGCATGTTATATATTTTTATCTGTTTTTATGTTTTTTTGTCTTCCTAAAAGAAGAGAGGCAAAAAGCAAAGGAGAAAAGGAAAGATATAAGCATCTGAATGCAGAGTTCCAAAGAATAGCAAGAGATAAGAAAGCCTTCTTCAGCGATCAATGCAAAGAAATAGAGGAAAAGAACAGAATGGGAAAGACTAGAGATCTCCTCAAGAAAATCAGAGATACCAAGGGAACGTTTCATGCAAAGATGGGCTCCATAAAGGACAGAAATGGTCTGGACCTAACAGACGCAGAAGATATTAAGAAGAGGTGGCAAGAATACATGGAAGAATTGTACAAAAAAGATCTTCAAGACCCAGATAATAATGATGATGTGAACACTCACCTAGAGCCAGACATCTTGGAATGTGAAGTCAAGTGGGTCTTAGAAAGCATCACTACGAACAAAGCTAGTGGAGGAGATGGAATTCCAGTTGAGCTGTTTCAAATCCTGAAAGATGATGCTGTGAAAGTGCTGCATTCAATATGCCAGCAAATTTGGAAAACTCAGCAGTGGCCGCAGGACTGGAAAAGGTCAATGCCAAAGAATGCTCAGAGTATCGCACAATTGTACTCATCTCACATGCTAATAAAGAAATGCTCAAAATTCTCCAAGCCAGGCTTCAGCAATATGTGAACCGTGAACTCCTTGATGTTCAAGCTGGTTTTAGAAAAGGCAGAGGAACCAGAGATCAAATTGCCAACATCCGCTGGATCATGGAAAAAGCAAGAGAGTTCCCGAAAAACATCTATTTCTGCTTTATTGACTATGCCAAAGCCTTTGACTGTGTGAACCACAATAAACTGTGGAAAATTCTTCAAGAGATGGGAATACCAGACCATCTAACCTGCCTCTTGAGAAATGTGTATGCAGGTCAAGAAGCAACAGTTAGAACTGGACATGGAACAACAGACTGGTTCCAAATAGGAAAAGGAGTACGTCAAGGCTGTATATTGTCACCCTGCTTATTTAACTTATATGCAGAGTACATCATGAGAAACGCTGGGCTGGAA
>SJYC01081910.1:0-36838 GCA_006408675.1 Madoqua kirkii | reverse complement strand
CTTATATGCAGAGTACATCATGAGAAACACTGGACTAGAAGAAACACAAGCTGGAATCAAGATTGCCAGGAGAAATATCAATAACCTCAGATATGCAGATGATACCACCTTTATGGCAGAAAGTGAAGAAGAACTAAAGAGCCTCTTGATGAAAGTGAAAGAGGAAAGCGAAAGTTGGCTTAAAGCTCAATATTCAGAAAACAAAGATCATGGCATCTGGTCCCATCACTTCAGGGGAAATAAATAGAGAAACAGTGGTAACAGTGTCAGACTTTATTTTGAGGGGCTCCAAAATCACTGCAGATGGTGACTGCAGCCATGAAATTAAAAGACGCTTAGTCCTTGGAAGAAAAGTTATGACCAACCTAGATAGCATATTCAAAAGCAGAGACATTACTTTGTCGACTAAGGTCTGTCTAGTCAAGGCTATGGTTTTTCCTGTGATCACGTATGGATGTGAGAGTTGGACTATGAAGAAGGCTGAGCACCAAAGAACTGATGCTTTTGAACTGTGGTGTTGGAGAAGACTCCTGAGAGTCCCTTGGACTGCAAGGAGATCCAACCAGTCCATTCTAAAGGAGATCAGCCCTGGGATTTCTTTGGAAGAAATGATGCTAAAGCTGAAACTCCAGTACTTTGGCCACCTCATGCAAGGAGTTGACTCACTGGAAAAGATTCTGATGCTGGGAGGGATTGGGGGCAGGAGGAGAAGGGGACGACAGAGGATGAGATGACTGGATGGCATCACTGACTCGATGGACATGAGTCTGAGTGAACTCTGGGAGTTGGTGATGGACAGGGAGGCCTGGCGTGCTGCGATTCATGGGGTCACAAAGAGTCAGACACGACTGAGCGACTGAACTGAAGATGAAGTTATTAGAAAAACGTCCTCCTTAACTTCTGATCTGGGGACATCTCTCAGACAAGGCAAAGGGGACAGAGAGAAATTCATCGAGATAAAAGCAAGAGTTAAAGACCTGGGATCACAAGCAATGTGGCAGAAGATGAAATGGCTCCAAGACACGTGTGAGCTGACTTGTAACCTGAGGAAGGATGACTAGGGATCAAGTTGGAAAGACCCATCCAAAAGGACTGAATGTCGGGGAGAACTTGAAATGATAGAGGAAGCAACAGAGACAGCACATCAGAGCCTGGGGCCAGAAGAGCCCACTGTTAGGTCCTGATCCCAAACTAACTCAAGTTGATGGTCTGAACAGTTGGGTCTAGGAAAGAAAAGCACAGGGGCCAGAAAGGCCTCTAGATAAACTGTAAAAGTCAAAACTTTTGGGGCCAGACTCTCATGGGTTCAAAATAAGAATTTTGTTTCTGCCAATTCTGATAGCTTTTTTTTTTTTTTAAATTTCAACTTGCTGGTGAAAGCTCCTTTTAAGAACTTCTTTTTTATTATTTGTTATTTTATTATTTGTTATTTTACTTTTTATTGGCATATAGTTGCTTTACAATGCTGTGTTAGTACATATAGCTGTGTATGGATGCATATAGCCCCTCCCTCTTGCCTCTCTCTCGCCCCACACTACCACAGACCTATGTCATCACAGAGCACATAGCTGCGCTCCCTGTGCTATACAGCAGCTTCCCACTATGCATTTTCATATGGCAGTGCACATACATCAATCCCAATCTCCCAACTCATCCCATTCCCCCTTCCCCTACCCTTCTCCTCACATCAGTTCTCTACAAAAGAGAACTGCCAGATACACAGTGGATAGCATCTCCCAGGACAAGTCATGGAGGGACAGTGGTCATCCTCCTGGAGATCTGCTAGAACCTGTGAACCAAGTGAGTGTTGAAGTCTCCCAGACTAGAGGGCTGAGATGGCTCTAGCTGCTCTGCCAAAGCCTCATCAAATGCTCCATTATAAGACCACAATCTCTGCCTGCACATCAGTAAACAAGATTACTTGTCCACTCATTCGTAGCATGAGTAACATCTGGCAACAAGCCAGGATGCCCAAGTTCCTGCCCCTTCAACATTCTGTGACATCCACCTTGCAAATATGCCATTATGCAGCAATGCAGCCTCTGGCCTAATGCATTCCTATACCTGCCCAGCTAAGACTGCTGGCAACAAAATCACATGGGTAGATGAGTTGAGGCCCTGATAAATCTATGGTGTCCAATACACTAGGCCTTTGGCGCCTTGACAGTTCTATTTCGAGGGGCCACCTCCCTTTCCATTTCCCTCGACAGCTAACCTACACATTCACTGTTGTGCTACCTTCACCATTCTGTGCTTTTCTAACTTCTATAATCATGTTTTCTATTTCAGGAAAAAAGATGCTGCCAGGTGAGACTCAATGGTTAGCTATAAGCCATTACTTTCCATCTCAAAGGAAGAAGTATCTCTCCTCTTACTTACAAAAGCAGAATCTGCCTGCTATTCCATCCCTTCCTGTCTCCTCAATGATCCAAGCCTCTCCCTTCATTTTCTTCTTTTCTGAACCTTGCCCTTTCCCTTCCACTGCTGCCTCCTCCCCAGGTTCAATTCTCTCCCTTCTCAAAGTCAGAAACAAAACAACTCATTCTGCTCTTCTCCTCTACCTGTTGGCTTGCTTCTCCTTCGAATTTCAGCCCACTAATTGTATCTGTGCTTTTCCTACAAATCCATTCAACCATTCTTGGAAAGCATCACCAAATCCAGGGGAGATCTGAGGTCTCTTACTTAACCTCCCAGTAGCATCTGAATGGCTGACCTCTCACTGGGCACCTGGTTCCCATCACAGTCCTTTCTGCTTGTGCTTCGACCTCTGACTGCTGATCAGGGTTCTCTGGCAGGCTCCTTCTTGGACCAGCCATAGGTGTTGGTGTCTCCCTTGGTTCTTTCTTTCCTGATTGCTATTTTAAAACAACTGATTGGCCCCTAGTTACAGAACCCTCCAGGGCTCTCTCCAAATCTCCTGTCTTCTCAGCCTGCCGGTTTTCTTCAAATATCTCAACCAACTTCTTTCCCTTCTGCTCTGTCCTTATGGCCCACAAGGTGAGTGGTCTCGCACTCATATCTGAACATGTCATTTCCCTGCCCGAACCTCTGCCAGGAACCCATCAGCCTCTGGACATGTCCCATCGCTGGACACACAGAGCCATCCAGGACTTGGTCCGTGACTGTGATTCCATGTTCATCTCTTCCTGACAGCTTGCTAAGCATTAACTGGTACAAATTTCTCTTTCTCTATTCCTTGCAAGTCTTACATTATGGATTCTGACTGCTTTTATTATTTAATTAGAGTATTTATTTGTTTGGTACTGGCAACCTAGCCTTCAGGCACATTTTCATCATTTCAGTATGTCATGGAGAAAAAAAATCTTTAATAAGATTGAGGGAGAGATACACAAAAATAAGCATTTCTGCTATCATTGTTATCAATGTGGCTGATCTGCTTTTTAGAAATTCTATCTTCATAAGTCAGACTTGAAAACCAACTGGCAAGATTTCACAAAACAGCAGCAAGAAGTTTAGAGACTACAATGACTCCTGCAAACTAATAATAATTAAGGCTCTGATAAGGCAAAGACTATCTCTTAACTGAACAAGTGATTAAATCACTATAAAGTAATGCCACCATTATTTAGTAGGTATACACAAGGACCTGTAAAACACAGAGTTAATGACTTTTAATTAATGTAATATGCAATCAGTCCCCTGGACAAATGAAACATCCCAAAGAATGATTTCTTTAGAAGTCACTGATGAGTTTCAAGAACCTTCAAATTCTGGGGACTTCTCTGGTGGTCCATGGTTAAGACTCTATACTTTCAATGCAGGGGGCACCCAGTTTGATCCCTGTTCAGGGAACTAGATCCCACATGCCCCAACTCAGAGTCACAAGCTGAAAATAAAAGATCCCTCATGCTGAAACTAAGACCTGGCACAACCAAATAAATAAATATTTAAAAGGAAAAAAAAAAAGAATCCAAATTCTATTTACAGTGCCCAGAAATGGGGCTAAACTGAACTGTGAATCTAATGAAAAGCTTAAAACCAAATCAGTTTTAGTCTCTCTGAAGAAAAAATATCTTAACAGATTAGAAATACAGCCTTACAATGGAAAGCCCAAAGCACAGGAATTCTCCTACCTACAGATCTTGCATGCTCCCTCCCTGTTCCTCCGAAGAGGAGCTGATGAGCCATGAGTGCATCCTGACCACCAGCTGAAATCCCTCTGTAGACTGGTGTGACAGCTAGCCTGCCAGCTCTAGGACAGAGGGGACAGTGGCCAACTGTGCTCACTTTAAGTTCATCAGGCAAACACTTGATTATCATGTGCACCCTTGCCATGTAATTTCCCTGAGAGACAAAGGCAAACATTCCAGTCTAATGGGAGAGTTTAATTATTCTCTTTAATTGACAAATTAATATTCTGATTTATATACCACCCTCTTACGAGTTTGGTAAACACAAGTCTGTCTTTGAAATAGCAATCAAACCCCAAAACTGAAAAAATCAAGTTTTGGTGCCTATAGAAATAGCGCCAGAACCTGGCCAGCCTCTGTTCAGTCACTTACCAGGTGTCTCTGCCATAGGGAACAGTGGCTACAGGAGAAAGGACAGTGGACAAGACCATCTGCCTGCTTCCCTGAAGCAAAGAGTCTGGTGAGGAAGACAGACAAGCAAGCACATGTTTACCATGCTGGGTCTTCAGAATGGATGCTGGCTATTTTTCACCATCATGTTAGTTTCAAGAAACCTTGAATCTGCATTTTGGTGGATGTCATTTAATTCAAAATATAAGAGCTGCTTAAAAAATGACTACTTCCTTATACAGGAACACTGCAGGCACCTTCACTTGCAGAAATTTCTGCAAATAATCTCTGTTAACTTGGTCCATCTAGTCAAGGCTATGGTTTTGCCTGTGGTCATGTATGGATGTGAGAGTTGGACTGTGAAGAAAGCTGAGCGCCAAAGAATTGATGCTCTTGAACTGTGGTGTTGGAGAAGACTCTTGAGAGTCCCTTGGACTGCAAGGAGATCCAACCAGTCCATTCTGAAGGAGATCAGCCCTGGGATTTCTTTGGAAGGAATGATGCTAAAGCTGAAACTCCAGTACTTTGGCCACCTCATGTGAAGAGTTGATTCATTGGAAAAGACTCTGATGCTGGGAGGGATTGGGGGCAGGAGGATAAGGGGACAACAGAGGATGAGATGGCTGGATGGCATTACTGACTCGATGAACTTGAGTCTGAGTGAATTCCGGGAGTTGGTGATGGACAGGGAGGCCTGGAGTGCTGTGATTCATGGGGCTGCAAAGAGTCGGACATGACTGAGCGACTGAATTGAACTGAATTGAACTGAGCTTGGTTTTTCATCTTAATTTTTACCTGTTTTTGGTAACCTTTGATAAAGATTTATTAATTAGCTCTGTTACTAAATCTGTTACTCTAATGTAGTCTGGCCCTCCACCATTGTTGAAAGATAGTTTTCAGAGATGGACAATCATAAATCTACATATATAAAATGAACACGCATTACAGATGTTATTTTATTTCTCACGAAGGAACAGATTCAAACGAGAAGCCATAGACAGACTTATAGATCAGGAATATTGAAATGAATGTGCAAAGTTAAGTCCATTGGACCTCTACGAGACTGGACACAATTTGCATATTTATAGATAAGAACTGTTTTGTGTTGCTCTGAATTAATTGTTTCCAGGAGGATTAGCATAGATAACTCAAGAGATGTGTGATGTGAACAACACCAGCATATTCACTGAAGCACATAATGTCCCCAAACCACTAACAGCACCAGTGCCCACCACTATAACATTAAAGGAAGGATTGAGAATAATGAACCTAAAAGACTTTCAGTCCTGAATTGCAATCTCCCCCTACTCATTCCACAGCTTGCCTGAGGCAAACAGGTTGACCCAGTTTAGGTGTTAAGTCCTCCAAGACACACAGGGAGCACCACCTTACCTATATGCAGGTTGAAGTGAGGGTAACCAAGGGGATGAATCTGATATGGAGATGAGATTCAACTTTAGATGAGTAGGAAGAGGGTCAAAGGAGAAATGAAATAAAATAGGAGTAGACTAGGAATAAATGGAAGAAAACAAATGACTACCACTGGATCATTATGTGTCTCCTTTCACTGGTCCCTAATTGTGAGATCCTTGGGGGCTTGAAATCAACTTAAGAATGTAGAGTCAGGGTGGAATGGCTCTCAGGGAAGTGCTTCTTCTAAGTCTTCCAAAACCCACCTCCGACAATATTTTCTTACTTGATCTAACCAAGATTATTCTGACCTCTCTTTAATCCGCTTTGGATTTGAAAATCTTGGATAAACTGAGTATTTTTAATGACAGGCATTTCAATGTCTTGTCCTCTATTGTTCTTATTAAAGACTGGATTTTTTATTAACATTAATTCCCTTCCTTTGAAATATTATGATTGTTACTTGCTTTATCTCTAATTATAATAACTGATGTGAAATTTTATCTTCTAGACCAATGTACATCTCTGATCTGTGGATAACTTCTTTCAATAAGCCAGCAAATATGGAAAACTCAGAAGTGGCCACAAGACTGGAAAAGTTCAATTTGCATTTCAATTCCAAAGAAGGGCAATGCCAAAGAATGTTCAAACGACTGTACAACTGCACTCATTTCACATGATAGCAGGGTCATGTTCAAAATCCTTCAAGCTAGGCTTCAACAGTATGTGAACCAAGAGCTTCCAGATGTACAAGCTGGATTTTGAAAAGGTACATGAACCAGAGAAGCTGCCAACATCTATTGGATCACAGAAAAAGCAAGGGAATTCCACAAAAAATGCCTACTTTTGCTTCACTGACTATGCTAAAGCCTTTAACTGTGTGGATCACAACAAACTGGAAAAATTCTTAAAGAGATGGGAATATCCAACCACCTTACCTGCTTCCTGAGGAACCTGTATGTGGGTCAAGAAGCAACACTTAGAACTAGATATGGAACAATGGACTAGTTCAAACTGGGAAAGGAGTACATCAAGGCATATATTGTCACTCTGCTTATTTAACTTATATGCAGAGTACATCACGTGAAATGCCAGAAGGATGAATCACAAACTAGAATCAAGATTCCTGGGAGAAATATCAATAATGTCAGATATGCAGATGATACTACCCTAATGGCAAAAAGTGAATAGGAACTAGAGCTTTTTGCTGAAGGTGCAAGAGGAGAGTGAAAAAGCTGGTTTAAGATTCAACATCAAAAAAACTAAGATCATGGCATCCAGTCCCATCACTTCATGGCAAATAGATAGGGAAAACAAGGAAATAGAGACAAATGCTATTTTCTTGGGCTCCAGAATCATGGCAGACAGTGACTGCAGTCATGAAATTAAAAGACGTTTGCTCCTTGGAAGAAAAGCTATAACAAACCTATATAGTGTATTAAAAAAGCAAAGACATCATTTTGCTGACAAAGGTCCATGTGGTCAAAACTATGGTTTTTCCTGTAGTTGTGTATGGATATGAAAGTTGGACCATAAAGAAGGCCAAGTTATTAAAAATTGATGCTTTTGAACTGTGGTGCTGGAGAAGATTCTTGCGAGTCCCTTGGACTGCAAGATCAAACCAGTGAATCCTAAAGGGAATCAACCCTGAATAATCATTGAAGGGACTGATGCTGAAGCTGAAGCTCCAATATTTTGGTCATTTGATGCAAAGAGCCGACTCATTGGAAAAGACTCTGATGCTGGGAAAGACTGAGGGCAGGAGGAGAAGGGGGTGGCAGAGGATGAGATGGTTGGATGGCATCACCAACTCAATGAAAATGAGTTTGAACAAACTCTGGGAGATAGTGATGGAGAGGGAAGCCTGGTGTGCTGCAGTCCATGGGATCACAAAGAGTAGGTCCTAACTTAACCAACTGAAGAAAAACAAAGTGGAATGCTTGATCTCAGCAAATGGAAAGAATTTTAAAACTGAGTATATTTTTGACATTAATATCCACATTATTCCTTGATGTAAACTTCTGATCTGCCTTTTGGGTGAAGCATGAATGTGATGACAGCAACATCCACTGGACAGTCACGAGGTGCTCTGTACTGTTGTAAACTGCATGTTTACAGGTGTCACATATTCCTCACCATGAATACACACGGTAGGGACTGTGCCATTTTATACAGAAGAGAAATAAGACACCGGAAGAGCAAAGGGCATACTACATACAGTTACTCTATTAGTTAGATTTGGAGTAGACTTTTGAACCCACACAGTGCATGTCCGTATTTCTAGCCATTATTCTATTCTACCTCCACTTATAGTGAAAAATTCATTTTTCAGTGGTGAGCTGTTCCTTGCCTACAGCAGGAGTCCCCAGTCTTTGGGATCTAATGCCTCATGATCTGAGTTGGAGCTGATATAATAACAGAAACAAAGTGCACAAGAAATGTAACACACTTGAATCATCCCAAGACCATCCCCTCCCCATCTCAATCCATGGAAAAACCGTCTTCCATGAAACCAGTCCCTACTGCCAAAAAAGTTGGGGACCTCTGGTCTACAGCATCTGCCACTTCAGATCACTGGATTCTGAGTCTACAGGAACTGACAAACAGTCTCTCCTTGACCAAACTCTAGTCAAGCTCCCCTTTTTCAACTAGGACCCATTCACGGGCATGTCCTTAAGAGAACAATTTTAATAAGAACACTGCTGATTCAGCTTATCTAGAATTCCCCCATCCTCCATGTGTTATTACTCTTGATATCTGATCAAGTTCCTCATCCTCCACACTTCCCAGTTCAATCACCATGGACTGCCTCCATCGGGCTGGTTTGGCGAGACTCATCCCTTACCCTTGATGCTTCCTCCTCTGATCTCCACCTGCTCCTAGACTATGAATCCCCATACTTCCTTGCTGGATTCAGAGTTCAGTCCAATCTCTCTCCTCTGTGGTAAATCTCCGTTGCAGGAGCCCCCACACCCATTGCAGTAGTACTGGAAAAACTTTTCCTTACCCTCTTAACAAGGTTCATGAATAATGTTTTCTTTAATAGAGTTATTTTGCAATTCTATGTATTGAAGTTAAGAGCTAGCAACATAAAACAGTTCTTGTCTATGGGCATGCAAATGAGTTCTGTCCAGTGGAGAGACAACACTCCCCTACAGTGGGAAAATCTGTTTTGCCTCCCTTGGCATGTTCATCTCCATATTCCTGATCTATAATTGTGTCTGCTCCTTTGAACTGGCTGTAACACATTACCAGCTTCCTCACTGATGAGTTAAATAAAATCTTTAAAAAGTGTTCATTTTCATATTTGTAAGAAAGACATGATCTTACTATTTTTACATTTTGAATGAGTGTGCTGGAAGCATCTGCAAATTGAATAAACACTACCTTGATAAAGAGGACAAACTTTGGTGGCAAACAGCACAGTTCAGAGGCCTGCTCTGCTACACACTAGACACTTAGCTCCTTAGAAACTATTTAACCCCTCTGTGTTTTCAGCTTTGTGTGCAAAAGGGGGGTAATGCTATCTCTTTAATAGATTTGATGCTAAGCTTATAATAATAATGTACAAAAATACTCAGTATGGTGACTGCAACAGAGAACCCACTTAGGCGGTACTCGGCAGGAGTTCTCTAGGTGGCTGTCAAGGTCGCGAATGCCTCCTGAAGTAGCTGCCTCTCAAATTGCAACATGGCCATGAATCACCAGGGAAATTTACTACAATGCAGAATCTGGTTCAGCAGTTCTGGAAAGGGTCCTAATAGTCTGCAGTTCTAACCAGCTCCGAGGTGATGCCAACTTGTAGATTGAGGATCACACTTTGAGTTACAAAGTTTTATAAGCCTCCTGGATCAAGTTCATCTGCCCTGATAATTTTTTCATAATAGTCTAGAGTAAGACTTACAAGAAATGTGGGCCTGGACTTGCTTGATGGTCCAGTGGTTAAGAATCCACTTGCCAATGCAGGGGACATGGATCCCTGGTGCAGAAAGTCCCACATGCTGTGGGGCTACTAAGCCTGTGCACCATTACTGAACCTGTGCTCTAGTGCTCACACATTGCAACAAGAGAAGTCCCCATTCTCCGCAACTACAGAAAGCCTATGCACAGCCACAAAGATCCAGTGCAGCCAGAAATTTAAAAATAATAAACAAATATTTTTAAAAAGAAAGAAATGTTGGGCCTGACTTATGGCCAGAAGCACAACTACGGAAAAACAATGAAACAACTGGAAAAACTACAAGAGTAAAATGACTAGGTTACCGTGTCTCTAAATAAGAGGTTTATTTTTCTTTTTCCTTTTTCATCTGAAGAGCTTGACCAAGGAAATACTGTAAAAGGAGATGTATGCTACTGAGAACATTTAACATAATCGCATTCCTGAGACAGACCCAGGGTTCATCCTCCCGGGAGCCCTCCAATAATCCCTAACACCTCTACTCAGGTGTAACCAGCCCAGCGAACACAGCCCTCCAACGGGCATTATTCAAGATAATTGGATGATGTTTGGAGGATGCACTCTCTTCTAAAAAAAGGCCAACAGACATGTGCTGGAAATGTCTCTAAAATGTTTGCTAAAATCCATGTTTAAATATCCATATCTGGTATGTACCCCCAATCAAGAAATTATCTGTCCCAAAATATTCCTCTATCAACTAATGTTAGGCTAAGTAACTTCAGTTGTGTCTGACTCTTTATGACCTATGAACTGTAGCGCATCAGGCTCCTCTGTCCATGTGATCCTCTGGGTAAGAATACTGGAGTGGGTTGCCATTTCCTACTCCAGGGTATCTTCCCAACCCAGGGACTGAACCCCTGTCT
Organism: Madoqua kirkii; assembly: GCA_006408675.1. Classification (NCBI taxonomy): domain Eukaryota; kingdom Metazoa; phylum Chordata; class Mammalia; order Artiodactyla; family Bovidae; genus Madoqua; species Madoqua kirkii. The sequence continues at coordinate 26,066 of SJYC01081910.1, read as the reverse complement.
CTTAACCTTCTGCTCTGTCAACTAAGTATCTCTTCAAAAAAAAAAAGTTGGAGAAGTGAGTTTTGAGATAAGACCTTTATTGAGAGAATAACTCATTCACATTCCATATGGAGTCTCTGGTACTGTCTGTATAGTAGTGGATAGCACTTGAGATTTTAAAAATCCTTAAATATTAGAAACATAATCACCATTATGAAATAAGTTTAGTCATCAAAGAGAGAAAAATCTTATAACCTTTGTCTATAGTTCATTTTTAGATATTCATATTTCATACTCATTTTTAGGAAAGCATTAGTGAAACCAAGCAAGACTCTGTGGACTTCTGTGTACAAAAGCCCTTCCTTGCCCCACCTTGCCATTTCTGGTTTGTAGAAAAGGGCTTTTGTCTTCTAAGCCTTCCTGAGTTCCAAAGATCAGGCTAGAGCAGTTACTAATTAGGGAAGTGAAGGAAAACAGAGACAAAGGAAAAGCAGTTTAACAAGAAAAGTCATGACACGAGTTCACGGATACAACAGAGTCCTGATTCCCCCTAAAAGGATGTGCATGACAGTCTCCACAGCTTTGTGTGGTTCTTCAGGAAACAAAACCCCTCCCCAACGCAGGTGGAGGATGCTGACGACATCCTGACACAAGCATAGACTCCAGACTGGCTAGAGCCAGAAAGTTGATGACTACGATTCCAGAAACATCACCTGTTACTTCACCATCAACCAATCAGAAGTCATGCATCCTGCAGCCCACCCCCCGAGCCTTGTAAAAAACCCTTCCCTGGAAGCCATCAGAGAGTTTGGGTCTTTTGACCATTAGCTGCCCATATTCCTTACTTGGTCCTGGAATAAACGCTATATGTTCCTTCAGGATGATCTGGTGTCAGTAGATGGATTTTCCTGCATGGCAGGTGAGCAGACCCAAGTTCAGTTTCGTAACATTAAGGTAACATTAAGTTCAAAAACTGGGGACCTCATGTAGATAATGTAATGGAATCTTCTTTAAAATAACAAAATCAGCAAAGTTTAATAGAGTGAACAATGGTTCTGATCAGCACAGCAAGCAAAATTTGAAGCAATGAAAAGTGATGGTGAGACTGGGTGCCAATATGGAGAAGCTTCCCAATTACTGTGAAGGCTCCAGGGAATTATATGCTATCTAAACATAAATATTTAAGAGGCTTGTCACTGAACACATCTGAACAGTGAGCAAAATTCTAATTTACTGACCTATTGAAAACTGGTAGATCTTATAAAGGCTGTTTGGGTTTACTTGTAGAATGCAGTTTAGTGTCATCAAAATGAAAATCAATGCAAAAAATCTTTCAGAAATCATGTCTAAACATTTTGGGGCACCTGAAATATGAAATAAAATGATGAGAATATATGTCATAATAAAATAAAAATAGCAAGTGGAATGTCTTATCTCACTGTGGCAATTTTGTAAATGTGAAATGAGGCAGAAGGCCCTACCACAGAATAATGATGATTTTTGAAATTCTGAAATGCACAGAGAGACTACTTCATTCAGTCAACAATGAAGATTTTTCTCTATGACCCATGTTGTGTAAAGCAATGATGAAAAAACTATAAACTAAGGGAACCCTCCTACACTGTGGGAGGAAGGGAAATTGGTACAGCCACTATGGAGAACAGTACAGAGGTTCCTCAATAAACTAAAAATAGAGCTGCCATATGATCCAACAAGTCCAAGCCTGGGCATATACTCAGAGAAAATTCAAAAATATGCACACACCCCCAAGTTCACTGCAGCACTTCTATAATACCCAAGGCTTTGAAGCAACCTAAATGTCCATCAACAGAGGAATGGATAAAGAAGATGTGGTACATATATACAGTGAAATACTACTCAGCCATAAAAAGAATGAAACTGTGCCATTTGCAGAGATATGGATAGGTCTAGAGACTGTCATATACAGTGAAGTAAGTCAGAAAGAGAAAAACAAATATTGCATAATCTTGCTTACATGTGGAACCTAGAAAAATGATACAGATGAATTTACTTGCAAAGTAGAAAGAGAGGCACAGATGTATAGAACAAACATATGGAAACCAAGGGAGGGTGGGATGAATTGGGAGATTGGGATTATATATAGTGTATATATATATATATATATATATACACTGCTAGGTATAAAATAGATCACTAACAAAAACCTACTGTGTAGCACAGAGGACTCTATTCAGTGCTCAGTGATGACCTAAATGGGAAGGAAATCTAAAAAAGAGTGGATATATGTATACATATAGCTGATTCACTTTGCTCTACTGTAGAAACTAATAAAACATTATACAACAACTATACTTCAGTAAAATTTAATTTAAAAAATAAATGTACCCATTTTTCTGGTTGGAATTTGACATAAACAGACATGAAATGTGCAATGAGGACAACATCTTGTTGAGAAGTGAAGTTCTGGGTGAAGAGAGTAACAGTTTGACTCTTCAAATATAGAAAATCAAGTCTTACAAGGGTTACGGTGTTGAATTCTATTCAGCTTTTAATCTCAACTACTATTTAAAGCAACATAAGCAAAAAAAGGAATGTTGGAATCTTCACTTCATGTGCTGTCTGACTCACTATTTATACTTTTTATTTGATCTTCAATAAAGTGCCCTTTGTTTTCATTTAAAAAATAAACTATAAACTTGAATGTATTCTAAAAACAACTTCCAGAATTGTCTCTTGATTCTCTAAGACACATTTATATGTCTGTCTCCAACATGATTGTGTCTTCCTCAGCTACTAGTGGCCCTCTAATGAATTTGAGCAAATAGATTAATGAATAAATGATCAATGAACTTGAAATACTTCAGAATTATAACTTTTCCAGGGAAAAAAGAGATTTCAGAGCTGATCAGGCTGAAAAGTAAAATGAAATTCTAGGGAAAAAAGTCAACAGGAAGCATTAGAATCAAAAGGATCTTCTGATTAAACCCCAGCTAATTATAAGATTTAATTAACCAGAAGAACACAGTCTCTCTTCATTCTACTTAATTGAGATTTTACTGCGCTTAAAACGATGTCCAAATGCTCTCATTAATAATGAATGAAAGTGTAAGAGAATTGGCTAACCAAATTTACTGTGCTCAGGTAAACCATAATTAGGAAAGGTTACGAGCAGTCCTAGGAGACCGATCCATCTCAAAATAGAGCAATATAATTACAGATGAAATTCAACAAGGAAACAGCACAACATAATAATTCTTGAAAAGAGGAAATACAATTACTTGAATGGGGTGCTGGGTTCTGAGCAGCGCAGTCAATCAAGTCTCATTTCACGAAATTCAGGAGCAATAAACCTACTCAACAAAATTGAATTATTTGATTACATTAAAGTATATTAATCTCATATCTGAATATTCACAATTTCCCAGCTGATAAAATGCCCTGCTGTTATTTCACTGGAAATTTAGAATAATCTGACTCTTGTTCAGTCAGAGCTACTGGGTCTGGTTATGCATTTTGGCAGGGCCATGTGCTCTGTCTCCGTTTGAGACAGGACCTCTTTCCTGCAACATTTCAGGCTCCTCTTTACAGTACCTTCCCCCAGAGGATATTCCCTCTTTGGCTGATTCTTAGTTCCATTTCCTATTCATTTGGAAAACTATAGAGTTTGTGAGCAGGATCATACATGCCAATAAGTTCTAATGAGTTTTTGATGGATCATACTTCACAACGAACACACTTGGATTTTTTAAAAATGCTTTTAATGGGAGAGGAATGAAGTAAGAGGTTAGACTTAGCAGATATAAGCTTGTATATATAGAATGGATAAACAACAAGGTCTACAGGGTATCATATTCAATATCCTGTGATAAACCATAAAGGAAAAAATATGAAAAAGAACGCTGCTGCTGCTAAGTTGCTTCAGTCGTGTCCGACTTTGTGCGACCACATAGACAGCGGCCCACCAGACTCTCCCATCCCTGGGATTCCCCAGGCAAGAACACTGGAGTGGGTTGCCATTTCCTTCTCCAATGCATGAAAGTAAAACGTGAAAGTGAAGTCCCTCAGTTGTGTCCAACTCTGTGCAACCAGGCTCCTCCATCCATATGTATTTAACTAAATCACTTTGCTGTAGAGCAGAAATTAACACAACGTTGTAAATCAACTGTGAGTGCATGCTGTCATGTCAGACTCTTTGTAACCCTATGGACAAAAGCATGGTGGGATCTTCCTGACCCAAGGATTGAACGCATGTCTTTTACATATGCTGCTGCATTAGAAGGTGGGTTCTTTACTACTAGCACTACCTGGGAAGCCCAATTAAAAAAGAAAGTTTTAAGGAAACTTTTTCTGTCCTCACACCCAACTTGATTGGCAAAGACAGCCCCCTTATGGTCTGGTCAGAGAACGGAATCCCTGAGCCTCTGGAGGTGCCCTGTCCCCTCTTACACAGCAGTGGGTGCTTACAGCTACTCAATTCTCAACTTCCTGCCCAAATGCCACTAGATAGATTTGCCTTTCCAGGCTTTCATCTTGACCATGGTTCAAAATCATGGTGACCACATGTCACCAATACTTGGCTTCTGTTACTCTGGACAACACTTGCCCTCTGCCAGCCCCCATCTCTGGCCACTGAGAGCCTCACCCCCACCCTATGGACTGGGCCAGCTCCAGGCAATCAAAATGAAGACTCAGAGAGATGAGTAACAAGCAGAAGCGCTCAAGTAGGGACCGGGCCTCTAAATCAGGCCCCAGGTTTTGGAGAGAAATGGGCTCCTCAAGCTACATTCTGTGAGCCCAGTTCCTGCTTACGTGTCAGGCCTCAGGTGAAGGGGGGCTAAGATGTGACCTAAGAAAGCCATGCCCAGGGATGACTGAGGGAAGACCAATTTGCTGTGACTTCTTAATTTCAGCCTAAGGAATCTAACCACTACGACATCAAAACAAATGCATCAAACTTTCCTGGCGGGCCAGTGTTGAGACTGCGTTTCCATTGCAAGGGGCACAGGTTCCATCTCTGGTGGGGGAACTAAGATTCTACATGCTGCATGAAAGTGAAAGTTGCTCAGTTGTGTCCAACTCCTTGCGACCCCATGGACTACATAGTCCATGGAATTCTCCAGGCCAGAATACTGGAGTGGGTAGCCTTTCCCTTCTCCAGGGGATCTTCCCAACCCAGAGATCAAACCCAGGTGTCTTGCATTGCAGGCAGATTCTTTGCCAGCTGAGCCATAATGGAAGCCCCAAAACTGAACTGCCAAAACCCAGGATCGAACCAGGGACCTTTAGATCTTCACTAACACTCTCCCAACTTAGCTATTTCAGCTGCTTCATGCTGTGTGGTGTAGCCAAAAAAAAAACAAAAAAAAACAGTTTTTTAATTTTAGAAAAATGACAACAAACAGTTGTGTTGAATTGTCTTCCTTTGGTCTGAGCTGCATTTTCCTGATATACAGACCTTCTGGGAACTTTATGCATAAGGATTTTAGAGGAGTTAAATGTGTATGAACACAGGCACACCTAGAGATATTGTGGGTTTGATTTTAGACCAAATAAAGAGAATATCACAATAAAGCTCATCACAGAAATTTTCTGGCATCCCAACATATAAAAGTTATGTTGATACTATACTGTAGTCTATTAAGTGTGTGAGAGCATTATGTCTAAAATTATATATATACCTTAATTTAAAAATACTTTCTTGGAAAAATTGCTAACCATCACCTGAGCCTTAAGTAAATCACAGTGGTAATATCAAAGATCACTGATCACACATGCCCGTAACAGATATAATAAGAGTGCAATATTATAAGAATTACCAAAATAAGACACAGAGACATGAAGACATGAAGTGAGCAAAGTTATTGGAAAAATGGTGCCAACAGATTTGCTCAATGCAAAGCTGCCACATCCAATTTGTAATAAATGCAATATATGTGAAGTGCAATAAGCGAGGTCTGCCTATAGAATAGTCAAGGAAAGGCACACACAGGCTAGCATTTTGTTAATCTAACTTCCTTTTTTCAATTCTATCAAAACTTGAATGCATCTGTTAATTCAAGAAATATAATATTCAGAATGATTATTCTTCTTATAGCTGTGGTTTTTCCCTTAGGCAATGTAAGCTTCCAATTCAACCACTTATTATCAGCTTTTCTCAACTCTTCCGTTTCTTCCCCAGCAATAATACATATTTTCTCAACTTCCTAAATCTCTTTATTACATACAATTGAATGTAATTTGGAATTTACAAGTCTTTTCACATTCTCATTCTGCCTGAGCAATTCTAAATATAAAAAGTACTGTCTGCATATATTTCTTCAGAGTTACTGCAACTTTGTGTCTAAGATTCTTGAAATTAAAATTATGGTTCCTTGACATCTTTTTCATCTAGTCATTTCTGGCTTTTGGGAAACACCAAAAGCCTTACTTATCATCCAGTGTCCCAGCTGAACCTTCTTACTTAAGGGTTCACTGAGATGAAAGTAGTAATTACTTTGCCAAGGGATTTGGCCCAGAGCTAAAACCAAGCAAAATCAAAACTGTTTCTGTAACAATGCAATTAGCCATTCATCAGTCCAGCTTATGAGTGACAGCTATAGTGGAATGCCTTAAGGAAATTAAGATATTTTCTACTATATTACTTTATCAGGCTGGAAAGTTACTTTATAGTTTACCAAGTATGTGCATTTTATCCTTGGAACAATGCTGTGAAGGATTTTTATCATCAGTTTCACATAATAAATATAATTTATTGCTGTTAATTTCATGTATTCTATTTGCCCAGCTCCCTTACTCTAGTATCCTCTCTGCAAAAATTCTTCCTTTTCATGGAGATCTCCTTCCAACATACACCTTCTATCTTATTTATCTTCTTCCCCAACTTACACCCTCAAACACACTCTTAATTCTCTTGCCTCTCTCTCTCTGTCACCCTTGCATGGAAAATTTGGAGTCCTGGACGGGCCCAGTGCCCTGCCATCTGAGGTAACCCTGGACCAGCCAAATGTTGCTGAAGAAAAATCACAAAACTCCGCTGAAATGATTTCACTTTAAACTCTGCTCAATACTCTGTAATAACCTAAATGGGATAAGTGAAGTGAAGTGAAGTCACTCAATCATGTCCGACTCTTTGTGACCCTTGGACTGTAGCCTGCACCAGGCTTTTCTGTCCATGGGATTTCCCAGGCAAGAGTACTGAAGTGGGTTGCCATTTCCTCCTCCAGGGGAAAGGGAATAAAGAATTTTAAAAAGACTACTTATGTGTATAACTGTATATGGGTACGCCTGAAACTAACACAACATTGTTAGTTGATTATACTTCAATATAAAACGAAAATTTTTAAAAATAAAGAAAACACTATGCTAAATTAAAAAAGATAAAACAGACACAAAAGGCTACACAGTGTATGATTTCAATGATGTGGAATCTCCAGAATGAGTAATCTCATGAAAAGGGAAAGTGAAGTCACTCAGTTCTGTCCAACTGTTTTAAGACCCTAATACATTGAACCAAAACGCAAATCAGTTGTTGGTAAGGACTGGAGGAATAGTTGGTCAATAAGTAGTGACTGATTAATGGCTACAGATTTTTTTATTGAGGCAATAGAAATGTTTAAAATTATACAGTGCCTTTGGTTGCACAACATTTGAATATACCAATGGATCTCAGCAGTAAAGAATCTGCCTTTAATGATGGAGACACAGGAGACGTGGGTTCGATCACTGGGTCAGGAAGATCCCCTGGAGAAGGAAATGGAAGGAAATCCCCTCCAGTATTCTTGCCTGGGAAATCCCTTAGACTTCCCTTGGAGGAGCCTGGCAGGCTATGGTCCATGTGATCGCAGAGTCAGGCACGACTTAGTGACTGAGCATGCATGCACAAAAGGCTCTCAACTGTACATTTTTCAGTGGGTTTAAGTGATTATTTTATGGCATGTGAATTTCACTTCAATAAAAAATATAAAATGTAAATAAAATAAATGCAGCTCTGCAAACTTCAAATGAACATTTAACAATACCTGGCAACCCTACTGTTTCCCTAATAAATTTTGCTCTCCTCTCTCAAAATCATTACTTCATGTCTTCTCTCTGTCTCAACTTCCCACACTCCCTAGTTTAAGCTCCCATCTCATGGCTATATTGGGAAGACAGAAGTGCGCAGAAGGCAACACCTTCACACATCTTTCACTTGTCTCAAACCTTTCACTTCCAGGCTTCCATTAGTCTGCATGGGCTCCCCACAGCACAAGACCACAGGCTGGGTGGCTTCGGCAACAGACATTTCTTTTCTTACTGTCCTGGAGGCTCAGAGTCAAAATCAAAGGTCCACTGGGGTTGGCTTCTGGTCAGATCCCTCTTCCTGGCTTGCAGATGGTCACCTTCTCACTGTGCCCTCACGTGGCCTTTTGCCTGTGTGCACACATTCAGAGGAAGCTATTTATGTCTCTGCCTCTATTTAGAAGGGCAGCATTCCTATTGGATGAGGGTCCCACACTTATGACTTCATTTAACCTTCACTATCCACCTAGAGACCCTGTCTCTTGCTGTTGTTGCTGTTGTTTAATTGCTAAGTTGTGTCCAACTCTTCTGCGACCCCATGGACTATAGCCCACCAGGCTCCACTGTCCATGGGATTTCCCAGACAAGAATACTGGAGTGGGTTGCTATTTCCTTCTCCAAGGGAATCTTCCCGACCCAGGAATCAATACATCGGATTCTTTACCACTGGGCTACCAGGAAGGCCTGACCATGTCTATAAACAAAGTCAAATTGAGAGGCTAGGGCTTCAGCATATGCGTTTTGGTGAAGACATAGATTAGTCCTTAATGCTGCCCATCTTCTTCATCTTACCATGAGCCACCACAGAAACAAAGTCCCTGGTCCCATCAAAAGCCAGTAGCCCCCAACCCACTCTGGCTCCCCAGCCCTTACCATTTTCTTATGAAAATCACTGACCCACTCATCTCTTTCTTTTGCATAACCAGAGTCTCCTCTGGATTGTTCTTCCAAGAAATCACACATTCTCCTCCCTTGACTCCACAATCCTTCTCTATCCCCTAACTTGTTTTTCTGTTTCCCTTTAAAACAACAACTTTCAAAAGAATTATCTAAAATCACTGCCTCCTCTTCCTCAACAATTTACTCCCTCGTCAGGCCACTCAAATTTGGCTGAAACTGTTTGCCTCAAGCTTTCAAACAGCCTCCACCGCCAATTCAATGGATATGTCTCTCTCATCTTATTCAATTTTTCAGCAACATCTGACCCAACTGACTACTCTCTGCCCTGAAAACTCTTCTCTTATTGAATCTATGACATCACAACCTCCTGATTTCCTTCTGCTTGCTTCTTCTACTCCCCTTTCAAACCTCCAAATACAGACATGCCTTAGAACTTGCTCCTGAAAATTCATATTCTCTTCTCCAGCTATTTCCAATGCTAGAGCTCATCCTGTTTCTTGGTTTTGCATTCTGTCTCTCTGGTGATGACACCCAAATTTATATGTGCAACTCTGACCTTTCCCTTGAGCTCCAGACTCATTTATACACTCTAAATGCTTAGCTGACAGTTGCTTTTGAACGTCTGACAGTCTTGTCAAATGCAGCATATCCAAAACATAACCTTTGACTCCTTTTTATCCTTTTTAGGCTTCTCCATCTCGGTGGATGGCAGTGAACTGTTCAAGCCCCCAATGGATCATCCTTGATTCTCCCCTGTGCTTATCTCCCACATCCAGCCCTCCAGCAGCTCTGCCTCCAATCCACTGACTTCTCTTTATCTTGACTCCTATCACTCCGGTTCCAAGCACACCTTCTCTTTACTGGACTGGATCCAGGGCTTCCTGAATGGTCCTTCTGCTCCATCCTTACCCCTACAGCCATCCACCTCATGCAGCTGCCAGGGGAACTATTCAAAGACGTAAATCAAATTTTGCCATTCCCTTGTTCAAAACCCTTCAGTGATTTCACTTATTATTAGAATAAAACTCAAAACTGCCTTTGAAGCCAGAGTCCTACAATGTTATCCGACTTCCCAGAGCTCTCTCATAAACCTCTCCCCTCAGCCCCACCCTCCATCCTTTCTGCTTCTTGAACACATCAGGGTCTGGTTACTCACTGTCCCCCTCTGCCTGGAACATTACTTCTTGTCCTTCAGGTCTTAACTCAAATGTCATCCTCTCAGAGTGACTTTTCCTACTCTCATTTCTAGCACTGATTTTCTGTTTTAGCAAACTATTATCACTACACATCTGCCCAAGAGGGCAGAGCTGTGGTCTGTCACCTCCCTACTTTTATCTCCAGCATGAAGCACTTGCCTGGCATATAATAAACACTCACTGGAAAAAAATGAAATTCATCACCGACTCTCTCCCTCCACCAGGCTGCCAAAAGAAGCCCATAGTGGCCTTCTCCAATCTTCCATTGTCCCCTCCCCACCTATCTCCTAAGGAGGGCATCTCAGTCAGACAGGTCCTGGGCTCTTTGTACATCAGAGCAGAGAGCTGACAGAGAATTAATAGAGGAAGATAGATCTGAAAGGCTTTGCAAGGCAAAGACTTGGAGAAACCGGTTGTCAGCCAGAAATAATAAAGAATAGAGGTCTGAATGAGTAGATGGGGAGAGGGAGCAAGGCAGGGATGGTGGGGGGAGCCTCATGTGGTCTAAGTGTGACAGAACTCTCTCAGCACTATCAAGTCTGAATCTCTGGAACGGGTAGGAGAGAAAAAACCGAGCAGAATACATGGAAAATAAAGGCATGGCCGAGGGTTCTGAACTGGATCCCTTTTATGTATGCTAAGAGAAAGGAAAATAAGAATATAATTTTTATTTAGCTTTTGCATGTTGAGTTCTGCATCCTTTGAGGCCAGGCAAAGGTTGACCTCTGTGAGCCTGTGACTCCAAGAGTTACATACACATGAAGAAGCTGAAGTTCTGAGAGATTCTGTGACATAACCACAGTCATTCAGCCAATAGCGACAAAGTACGATTCAGAACCAGGACTTCTGCCTACAGGACCTGGGGTTACATATGCCTACATAACTGCTTTCCTCCAAACCATTAAAGGAAGTTAAATGGGCCTCTTTTGGTTTAAAAAAAAAAAAAAAGTAGGCTTCTGTTACCATTTTTCTTGGTGCACTGCACGGTTTGTGGGCACTTAGATCCCCAGTACTTTCCCAGAAGGCTCAGTGGTTAAAAAAAAAAAAAAAAAAAAAAAAAAAACACCTACCAATGCAGGAGACACAAGAGGCATGGGTTCGATTCCTGGGTCAGACCCCCTCAGGGAGGAAATGGCAACCCACTCCTGTATTCTTGCCTGAAAAATTCCACAGATGGGTTACATGACATAGGGTCATAAAGAGTCAGATGACTGAGTACACACACACCCCAACCCTCTAGAGACTGAGCGTGCAAGTCCTAACCACTGGACTTTAGGAGATTCCCTACCATTTGCCTTCTAGTTGCTCTGTGCAATGTAGGTCAAGTTCACCAGTTTATAGTTTCCAAAATAGATCTTTATCCTTCCTCCAAATATCCAGATAATCTGTGGTCCATTTTTAGCTTTCTAGCACCTCTTCTGTGAGACTCAGCAGTGGGTAACCAATTCCTTGGGTAAGGAACACTTAGCTCCTGGCAGATAATCTGTCTCCATCTGGACAACAGAATTTACTTGAAGTGACAAAGTGATCTCGGACTCACTCTTCACCTGTCTTGGGTTTCAAGTCCCTTTACTGTGCCAGATGTTTCTTTTTCGGAAACCACTGTTTTCAAAAGAGAAGTCAGAAACAAAATAGGAACAGAGGAGTTCTGATTTCCCCAACTTCAAGGAACAACATCCAAACTACCCTAAAGCAACAAGTATATACCTTTCCTGCTTTCTACTTAAAAATATCAGATGTTCATTTTGTTTGGACCTCTTCCACAACCGTTTTACACCCCTGGCCACTCTTTTGCATACTCTTACTTTACTTTTAATTTTCCATGCACCTTTTCTGAACCTGAGATTAGCAGTCATACTACTTTATAAGATGCTTCTCAATTTTTCTTATTTGCATCTATATCATCGGCATTTTATTTTTAAAGTTTTCCACCTGGGAAGCCTTAAACAAACACGTACATTTTTCAAACAGATAAGAATGAGGTTATAAAATGATAACTGTGAGACAGATAATTCTTGGGACTTCCCTGGTGGTCCAGTGTTTGAGACTTTGTCTTCTAAGCGAGGGGTGTGGGTTTGATCCCTGGTTCAGGGAGTGAAGATTTCATATGCCTTGTGGCCAAAAAACCCAAAACATAAAATGGAAAGAATATTGTAACAAATTCAGTAAAGACTTTAAAAATAGTGTACATTAAAAAAAAAATCCTCAAAGAAAATCTAGATAATTCATTAAGAATTATCATCTCAAAGACTGAGGGCTCTGAAATGCTTTGGAAAAGATGTAGCCTGTGAAGACTTGGATGAAGTCATGTGAGTACTGGAATCCCTTGTGACCATCCCCCAAAACCTTCTGTTGAAGGTCACCCCAGGAACTGATATTGATGAATACTTCTTGGAGTCAATATAAATGCTTAAATATTCAAGTGCTGTGAAATCAGTTCTCACACGTCTAGAGGAGCTGTGGTGTCCACATCCCTCCTTCAGAACTGGGACTTGCATCCCTCCAGTGGCTGGGACTCTGCTGACGCCCATATGGGTCTTTCCTCAGGAACCATCCTGGAAAGGAGGCCCTGCCACCTCCAAGGTCACAGGCCCTGGAGGGTGGCTACATCCAATGCCTGACCAGTGCCTGACCCATGATCTTAATTCAGCCCAACTTAGAGAAAATACTACAGCTTCCCAGCTCCATGAGGCCAAGACTTTCATTAGCTAGTTAGTTAGTTCAGTTGCTCAGTTGTGTCCGACTCTTTTGTGACCCCACGAATTGCAGCATGCCAGGCCTCCCTATCCATCACCAACTCCCGGAGTTCACTCAAACTCATATCCATCGAGTCAGTGATACCATCCAGCCATCTCATCTTCTGTCGTCCCCTTCTCCTCCTGCCCCCAATACCTCCCAGTATCAAAGTCTATTCCAATGAGTCAGTTCTTCACATGAGGTGGCCAAAGTATTGGAGTTTCAGCTTTAGCATCATTCCTTCCAAAGAAATCCCAGGGCCGATCTCCTTCAGAATGGACTGGTTGGATCTCCTTGCAGTCCAAGGGACTCTCAAGAGTCTTCTCCAACACCACAGTTCAAGAGCATCAATTCTTTGGCACTCAGCTTTCTTTACAGTCCAACTCTCACATCCATACATGACTACTGGAAAAACCATAACCTTGACTAGATGGATCTTTGTTGGCGAAGTAATGTCTCTGCTTTTCAATATGCTATCTAGGTTGGTCATAACTTTCCTTCCAAGGAGTAAGCGTCTTTTAATTTCACGGCTGCAGTCACCATCTGCAGTGATTTTGGAGCCCAGAAAAATAAAGTCTGCCACTGTTTCCCCATCTATTTCCCAGCTGGGAAATGATGGGACCAGATGCCATGATCTTCATTTTCTGAATGTTGAGCTTTAAGCCAACTTTTTCATTCTCCTCTTTCACTTTCATCAAGAGCCTTTTTAGCTCCTCTTCACTTTCTGCCATAAGGGTGGTGTCATCTGCATATCTGAGGCTATTGATATTTCTCCTGGCAATCTTGATTCCAGCTTGTGCTTCTTCCAGCCCAGTGTTCCTCAGGATCATTGCAGAAGCATCAAAGGATGAGTTCTAACTCTGCCACACACGACCCCCCCACCCCTTCACTTGCTCACTGGCATTGTTCCTGGGAGCACATCCTAATACACTTCTCATACACAAAGCTCCACTCCAGAGTCTATTTCTCAGGGAACCTAACTTGCAATGGCGCCTAATAGGAAATTATATAGTATGTAGTTTATTTCATCTGTGCTTCTAATTGGTATGCAAAACAAACATGTATATAAACTTCCCAATTAACTAAACCTGAATAAGCAAGACCCAAGAATTTAAAGGATGTGTACAAAGTTAGAGCAAGTTTTTAGTAGAATTTTATTTCCTTTTGGGGATACTTTCCATGGTATCCAGCCCCTAAAGTATAAAGGAAACAAGTAGAGAAATATAAAAACTCTGAAAATGTTTGCTTTATACATTCCTTTTCAGAATACTAGAGATTTTATTATTTTAATATTATAGAATTTATAATTTCATGCATATCAATAATTTCGATCTTGATTCTATTTACAGAAAGGAGGAATATCTAAGAATGATATTAACCAAGAGAACAACAGTCTTTAAGCAACAGAAACAGCCTCAAATCATGCTACAAGAGGAAAGACGTTTTAAATAAATTGAAAAACTTTGAAGAAAACTTATTTTTGAAAGGATCATCTTTTAGGAAATGTCATTTTTAATCTCCAAAGTACTGTATGTATGTGCTGGGTTATTATTTTCCCTAAAGCAACTTCCCACAAGTAGTAATTAAGAGTTGTTTTATGGGACAGAATTTAGCCAGTCAGAAGTGATTACCATGAATCACAAAGACAAATGTATATATCGCCTTCTGTCTTTCCACAATACTGATCGTCTCTTTACCAAAGGGTAGCCAACAGCTACTCTCATCCTTAACAGAGGATAATTTACCCCTCCATGGCAAAGAGAGCCTTAAATAATCCAGCTCCTCCCTGCCCACCATCCCCGGGCTGAACAGAGAAAATACATTGACATCATTACAGGTTGCGACACATTGATTAATCAGGTAATACACATTCTAAACACTTAGTGAAATGGACTGTAAAAAAACTATTTTACTGACTCTCAGGGACAACAATTTATCTTCTACTACTTTAATGGCTGTGCTGTATCTATGTCTTACAGTCAAGGGGACTTGAAAATGATCAGAAATGCCTAGGCTTTGAGGATTCAGTACCACTTAAACTCACTAAATGTGGCTAAAAAGTCCTCCCACCTCTGAAATAAACAAATATGGAACAAGATTAAGTATGCTAAGAGACAGAGAAGGGAATAAAAGAAAATATAGAAATCATTTAATATAGACAAGACACAATGACGGACAATAGTAATTTCACATTGAATAGAGCCAAATGGAAAGTGATGGAAATTTCTCTCAACACAACAGAAAATAAATGTGCACGGGAGAAATTGTTAATAGAATATTGTTGCCACTCATTTGGCAGCATCAGAGCCAACAAGACACTCAAGGAGTGTATGGTAACAAAAAATAAGTGCCTGACGTATTATGCAGGCAAATTAGGTAATTAGGTATACTGAAATCACACCGGAAGCAGCAGCTACCACGGATCCAACCATGTAAAACAGCTAAGTGGAAGCCTGTGAAATTTATTTCTCCTTCCTGTTCTCCAAATTCTAATCATCTCCTCAGGGAAACCTTGTGGGATCCTCCGGAGTGAGTCCCCTTGTTATGTTTTCATAGCTCCCTGTTTTCTTTTCCTTCATGTAAGGTAATATTGCTGGGATTCTGTAATTAATGTTTTCCTCCCAAAGCGGACTTTTCAGCTCCATGAGGCCAGAGACCCCATGACGGTTTGGTTCCCTGCGTGCCTAGTGGGGTGTGTGATACAGTACCAGTGCTCCAAACGTAGTTTTTTTGTTGTTTTTTTTAGAGGAGGTTATTTATTCATTTGGCTGTGCTGAGTCTCTGTTGTGGTATACGGGCTTCTCGTTGCAGTAGCTTCTCTTGTTATGCAGTAAAGGCTCTAGACATGTGGGCTTCAGTAGCTGTGACACATGGGCTTCAGAGCTGTGGCTTACAGGCTCTAGAGCTCAGGCTCGGTAACTGTGGCACACAAGCTTAGCTGCTCCGTGGCATGTGGGATCTTCCTGGACCGGGGGTCAAACCCATGTCCTCCGTATTGGCAAACAGATTCCTATCCACCAGAGAAGTCCCAAAGGTACATTTTATTTTTAAGCAATAAAGTATTTTTAAATTAAGGCATGTATATATATATATATATATATATATATTTTTTTTTTTTTTGCTGTGCCATGCAGCATGCAGGATCTTAGTTCCTCGACTAGGGATCAAACCTATGCCACCTGCAGTGGAAGCAGAGTCTTAACCACTGAACCACCAGGGAAGTACCTATGACTTTTTCAGACAATGATATTGCATATCTAATAGACTATACTGTAAATAAAACTTTTAGGGGGCTTAACGTAAATTATTTCTTCACCGTTCTGGAGGCTAAAAGTCCAAGACCAAGATGAGAACAATGTTAGTTTCATTCTGAGGCTTGGCTTGTTCATGGCCATCTTCTGTCTTCACATGTCCCTTTTCTGTGCATCCACATGTCTGTGTCCTATCCCTCCTCTCACAAGGTCTTATTAGTTTAGGATCAACCCATCTGACTTCATTTTACTTTAATTTCCTCTCTTATGATTGAGGTAACTGGCTCATAACATTATATGTTTGACTTGTACAACACTATATTTCTACTTCTGCTCACTGTGCTCACTGTATTTCTACTTCTGCTACAACATGCTGACCATTTAAATAAACTATTGGGGCTTCCCTAGTGGCTCAGTGGTAAAGAACCCACCTGTCAATGCAGGAGACACAGGTTCAATCCCTGGTCCAGGAAGACCCCACATGCCACAGAGCAGCTAAGCCCGTGAGCCGCAGCTGTTGAGCCAGTGCTCTAGAGCCCATGTGCTGCGATTGCTGAAGCCCGAAGGCCTAGAGCCCATGCTTCCCAACAAGAGAAGCCACCACAACAAGAAGCCCAAGCGCGGAAACTAGAGAGCAGCCCTGACTCGAGAAAACCCCGTGCAGCAACAAAGACCAAGCACAGCCAAAAATAAATTAATCAAACCTGAAAAAATAACATATTTACTATATTCTCTGTGCTATACAACTTTGTGATTTATTTATTTGATAAGTGGTAGTTTGTATCTCACTGAAGATGTTTTTTAAATGACTGAATCATCTTCTCGACATTTATTTTCTTGTCTCTTTTCAGGGGTTGCTTGCTTTGTTCTCTGCATGCTCTTACTACTACCACTACTAGCCCTGCTACCACTGTGATGAGGATACAATAGCAGGCAGTATCCTGAGAACAAGGTGACGTGTAACAGGAATGAGGTCCATTTTCTCCACCCCTTTGTACACCAAAAACAGACCACTCACTCAAGGGCATTCAGGCACCCACAGTGGGTCTTAAGATGTATAAGCAATAATCATAAGGGGAGTCTTCAGTCTTTGTCTGAAATTATCTTCAGAGTGACACCATCTACATTCTATTAATATTAGGCCTTTATAGTTGAGTAGTATAGTTGGAGAAGGCAATGGCACCCCACTCCAGTACTCTTGCCTGGAAAATCCCATGGGCGGAGGAGCCTCATAGGCTACAGTCCATGGGGTCGCTAAGAGTCGGACAACACTGAGTGACTTCACTTTTCACTTTCATGCATTGGAAAAGGAAATGGCAACCCACTCCAGTGTTCTTGCCTAGAGAATCCCAGGGATGGGGGAGCCTAGTGGGCTACTGTCTATGGGGTCGCAGAGAGTCGGTCACGAATGAAGCAACTTAGCAGCATAGTTGAGTAATAGTGGAATCATAGATATTAACTTAGCACTTATTACATGTCAGATTTTTAAAAATTATCCACAATAAAGAATAGAGATATAACAAATTTTCACTGGATTCTTCGGTCCAACAATGGTCATTTTCTTACCTTCAAACTCATTCTATTAAATAAAGCAGTAGTGCCTCCATCACCTCCACCTTGCATTTTATGCTAATATCTGCCCTTAACGACCTTTATAGCATTATTTCCAAGTTCTGTTTTTTCCTGATTGTCACTGTAACAGACATTCTATTTCAGCCTTACCTTTACCCCTGAAATATGTGTGTCAAGATTTTTGCCCTTATTAACAATTACAGAAAAAGGGGAAAATATGATTATACTATGTGAAGTAACTCAGAAAGACAAATACCCTATGACATCACTTATCTAATATGTGGAATCTAAAATAAGACACAATGAACCTATCTATAAAGTAGAAACAGAATCAGGGACACAGAGAATAGACCGGAAGTTGCCACCATGGAGGGGGTGGGGATGGGAAGGATTGAGAGCTTGGGATTAGCAGACGCAAACTGTTATATGTAAGATGGATAGACAACAGGGCCCTACTGTATAGCACAGGGAATTATATTCAATATCCTATGATAAACCATCTTGGAAAAGAATAGGAAAAGTAATATATATACACATATATAATTATAACTGAGTCACTTTGCTATATATCAATATGTAACACATTATAGATCAACTATACTTCAGTTAGAAAAAGAAAGTGTATTTTCATTATACAAACATTTCAACAAGTCTAACATTAACAGTAACTCTGATTCCATTAATTCATAATTAACTCAATATCTTCCTTTTTCACCCACAGCGTGCATCTATCAAACTGATTTTTTTTTCTTTTTCTTTTAGAAAGAAGAACTGCAACATCCCTGGTGTTACCATAAACATCAGGTGATCTAAAGAACTAGCTTACTTGCCACCAGTTCTTTGAGACGCAAAACTGGGGCAATAACCTAGGAATGTGTTCTAAAACAAAATGACTTGTAGAAATTATGAAAACTACTGGTCAGTATTAAAGGCTCCAACTGCAGGACACGCTTGATGTCTACATAGTTGTCTTAGCTCAAGGTCTCCTTGGAGCAGACCCTGAGAGAAAGATTCAACTGTCAGAGAGTGTGTTGGGCAGATGATCCCAGGGAAGATGGGAGGGGAGTGAGATACTGTGGTTTATCTGAGCCCAAATGAGCCCAGTGTTACATGTACAATGTTACATGCGCCTTGACATGTGGGGAAAACCAGGGGCCTTGAATGGCCTGACTACAGGTTCTTTTCCTAACTCTGTGCCCACAGATAAGGTCCCTTAACCAAGAGCTCTCCTCGTCACAGGATCAGATGCAGTTCCCATTTATCCCTTATCAGTGGGCTTCAGTTACTGCTAACCCACAGAATTATTCAAACAAACCACATCCTCCCATGAGAGCCAGCGGGCACCCCGCAGCCTTGATACCATAGAGCCTGCATCCCACAGGTCCTGCTTGGCCAGTGTTCCAAAACGCAACCTCTGTGCTGCTCTGTGTGGCATGCAGAGTCCTCCCCCAGCTGGGAGTGCACGTGACTAATTCATCTGGTGATCTCATCTACACGGTGCGGGTGTCTGGTCATCTCCATAAACCTTGGGCAGGAATCCCTCTCTCGCCAACCAAGTGAATAGCAGAAAATTAAAACCGAGATGGAAGGAAATGCACCTAATAAAAGGTACATTATCAAGCAAGTTACTACTGTGCCTCTGGCTAACTGGAGGGAAAACCCTTGGCGAGTTCTAGGAGCCAGTGTAGAGCCAGCCTCAGAGATACTCGCCCCATGTGGTACAAGAAGTGGGTGTTTTCAAGACAAGACAACTCTTGTTAGTCATCAGTTGAGAGCTGCCCCAAGGGCTTCATTCTCCCAGACTTCAGAATGTTATAAATAGGCAAAGCAGATCAATAGCAAAGTAGACAACCCCAGGCACAGGGACAGAGGCCTGCTGGTGGAAGGCAGCCTTCAGGCAATAGAGCCGTAAGGCCTGAGGGGATACGGGCTCCAGCATGAAGGCAAGATGGTCCATTCTGTCAAAATCTTATTAGTTCCTGAGTTTTCCCACAAAATTTATAAATTTGAAAACAAAGATTCCATCTTTTAGTACAGATAAAGCTCTATTCAGGCTTCCCCACACTGGGCTCTACACCAAGGCTCTGGCACCAAAGGTTTTCAAGTGCGGAGCTATGGAGACCTGTGGTGAGTGTTGAGCATGTGACACAGTCAGAACAATGCCAGAACATGTGTGCGGGCATGTGTACAAAGTCGCCTCAGTCATGTCTGACTCTGTGACCCCACAGACTGTAGGTTGCCAGGCTTCTCTATCCATGGGATTCTCCAGACAAGAACACTGGAGTGGGTTTCCATTTCCTCCTCCAGGGGATCTTCCCAAGCCAGGAATCTGTCTCCTGCATTGGTAGGTGGATTCTTTACCACTAGTGCCACCTAGGAAGCCCAATGTCAGAGTGGATCTCTTCAAAAAAATGGCGTGGACCATCAAAGCATGAGGTTAAATAATAGAAAAAAATGAGCAGCTTTGTCCTAGCTGCAGTGTTATCATAGGAGGTGATGAGATTTCCTTTATATTGTTCAAGGTCAAGGAGA
This sequence comes from Madoqua kirkii, assembly GCA_006408675.1. Taxonomy (NCBI): domain Eukaryota; kingdom Metazoa; phylum Chordata; class Mammalia; order Artiodactyla; family Bovidae; genus Madoqua; species Madoqua kirkii. The sequence continues at coordinate 5,860 of SJYC01081910.1, read as the reverse complement.
CAGTCCAGGAAAAGCACATAAGGATGTCATCTACTGTCTTGGTCTCATGGAAACCCACTTGCTCACAAAAGAGGACAATCTTGATTAGTGTTCATCTTTTAACCTCTGAATTCAAGTGTTCAAGAAGCTATTCCCAAATCATGTAAACTGGTGCAGCCACTATGGAAAACAGTATGGAGGTTCCTCAAAAAACTAAAAACAGAGTTGCCATATGATCCAGCAATCCCACTCCTGGGCATATACCCAGACAAAATTTTAATTCAAAAAGATACATGCACTATACTATGTTCATAGCAGCACTATTTTTAATAACCAGGACATGGAAGCAACCTAAATGTCCATCAGCAGATGAGTGGATAAGGAAGATGTGGTACACATCCACAGTGGAATACTACTCAGCCGTAAAAAAGAATGAAATAATGCTGTTTTCAGCAATATGGATGCGACTAGAGATTATCCCACTAAAAGAGGAAGAGAAAGACAAACACCATATGATACCACTCAAATGTGGAATCTAAAATATGACACAAATGAATCAATCTATGAAAGAAATATATTCACAGACAGACAGAATAGACTTGGGGAGGGATGGACTGGGAGTTTGGATTAGCAGATGCAAGCTATTTATATATAGAATGGAAAAATAATACAATCCAACTGTATAGCACAGGGAAGTGTATTTAACATCTTGTGACAAGACCATGGTGGAAAAGAATAAGAATTTATATATGTATAATTGAGCACAAATTAACAACTTTGTAAATCAATTGTACTTCAATAAAATTTTTACAAAGAAGCTATCCTCAGATCAATTACTGTTTGGGAAAAAAAAAGATTAAAACCCTGAAACTCCACTACAGGTGATGAAAACCCATCACAAAGATATCCAAGAGATGTGAGAAGGAAGTCTTTCCTTCCCCCCAAAATCTCTACTAAAACTCAGAATCCAGCCCCCCAAAGAATTTGACATCAGAAGCTCTAGTTTCTAACATCATTGATCATGAGGGCCAGTCTCATCACACCTATAATTTTCATTTTTCAGATGTTTACTAAGTGCCTGTCATGGGAAAGGCAATGTGCCTTCTTCAAAAGTGTATTCAGAACACACAGTCTGATAGGTTTAAGAGACTCTTGCAAGGGCCTGTGCATCCAGAAAGATCCAGCCAACTCATTTGAAATTCTACAATTTTGGATTCTTTCCTTCCCAATGAGGCTCTGGGTCTTGAAGAGACTTGATGACTGTTTGACAGTTTGCAAGTACCCCAGCACCGAGTTAGAATCTTGCAGGGACATCTCGATGGAAATTAACAGATGATTCTGCTTACCATATGATGGATGGCTCAACAAAGAACCATGATATGGAGGAAGAAATTTGACGGTGGGGAACACGGGGCAGAAAATACAAGGTAAAGCAGTGAGAATTCAGGATTAGGTGAGGTGTTTCAGTGTAGACCCTGAGCAATCAGTGGGGAACAGTAACACCTAGAGGTGGTGGGAGGCCCATGGTGCACAGGGTGCTTGTAGTGAGGAAGAAATCTCTGAATGATCTATTTCATAATCTTGTCTCTAAATTGAGGGTGCATCTTCTTGCTGCCTGCCCCCATGGAAACAAAGCCAGACACCATCCAGGAGGTCAGTCTAAACAAAAGGCAAACCCAAAGAGGAATGGAATCAGTGGGATACCTTTTCACTGTGCCCTTCTCCACATACAAAGAAAAGAAGCAAGATCATTCTGTTTATCATCAAAATGCTCCATGGCATTGTTGTGACTTCATTTTAAGCTCTATTAACTTTTAGTATTCTCCCTACAAGCTTTCCTTCACTTACTAGCTGAGTGAATCAATATCCATTTCTTTAAGTAATATAACACAAATGTTCTACATGCATTTCATAGGTTTATGCATTTCATAAGCTCAGTGGCTTCAGGTGAGTCCTATTCTTTAACATCCTATGGGCTGAAGCCTGCCAGGCTCCTCTGTCCATGAGATTCTCCAGGCAAGAATACTGGGGTAGATTGCCATGCCCTCCTCCAGGGTATCTTCTGTGTCTCCTGCACTGCAGGCAGATTCTTTATTGCTAAGCCACTGAGAAAGTCCTAAAGGTAACAATACCTATAAATATATTTAACAGTACATAGCTAGGTGTGTCTCCCTGTATCTGAGTGTGACCTGCCATCACTCCTGACTCTCCCCTGCCAAACCCTGTCTCCCTCATTAGGTGTCCTGATGACTGTTTTTGCTAGGTTTATATACCCTAATACTCTCATTCATTCATTCCAGCCAACATCTACTGACACGACACTAAGTAAATGCTCAAGGTACAAACACAATGGTCAGCCCCTGCTTTCACACAGCTCTTAATCTACCCAGCAGATGGACAAAGAGAGCTAACTGTCTCTGTGATAATGAGCTATGCCAAAGCAATATGGCGGGAAGAAACGCAATCAGAAGGGCTACCCAAGGGAATGGACAGCTGGGCTAGACCTCCCAGGAAAAGCTGAGAAATCAGCCAGCCAGATAAGGGAGCTGAAGGAAGAGCAGGAGCAAGGCACAGAGGGCAGAGCTTGAAGGCATCCAAAGGCTTAGAAGGGGTTGGGAAGGCAACACTGAATGAGAGATGCAGAAGGACAGTCACTACACTGGCATCGTGACAGTCAAACACAAAAACCACCCAAAGAATAAAAGAGTGGGCCACCCAACAGAACAAGTAAGACAGGAATGGGTAAGTGTTCATTGGCCAGGTTGCTGACCATCTTGGCCTGGAGAGCTGCAGGGGCAAAAGTCAGTCTGGATAACTTGGAAGTAAACTGAAGCTGAGCAGAAACAGGCTTCGTGGCTTCTGTCACCTGCTGCACAGCCATCTCCACCACCTGGTGTCCTGTGGGGAGTAGTCGATTCACCATCTCCAACCATAAGCCCAGAGGTGCGCTACTGCTGACTTCCAGCTCGTATTTGCAGATATGTCCCTGGGCATCCATAGTACATACTTTCGAGGATATCTGCCACCGCAATCTATGTTCCTTTACATGTTTATTCAGCCAATTTTTCCTTTAGTTATACTACCACCACTAATTGTACTACCCATACCTCCACATTCTCCTCTGTACCTGTTCCCGCTTTTATCTGGACCTCACATCTTACTGACGCTTCATTTAACATTGTGTCGTTTGCTCAATAGCAAAGTATCTATAGTCCCCTCTTCTTCCAAGTATCCAGACTCTTTGCATAGATAACCTTGTATTAAATGTGCTCAGTCATGTCTCACTCTTTGCAATCTCACTGACTGTAGCGAGCCAGGCTCCCTTGTCCATGGAATGTTTCAGGCACGAATACTGGTGTGGGAAGCTATTTCCTTCTCCAGGGGATCTTCCCAACCCAGGGATCCAACCTGCATCTCTTGTGTCTCCTGCATTGGCAGGCAGGTTCTGAACCACTTTGCCCCTTGGGAAGTGCATTTTGTATAAATAGGGTTACACAAAAACTTGCTCCATACAACCAAGGGGTGCCCTTGTGGCAGGGAGAGGACGGAGAGCCCCCAGGCCATTCAAAAAGTCCCCACTTTTCTTCCTCTAGTATTCAGGAATTCCAGCTGAGCTATTTCAAATCCTTAAAGATAATGCTATTGAAGTGCTGCGTTCAATATGCCAGCAAATTTGGAAAACTCAGCACTGGCCACAGGACTGGAAAAAGTCACTTTCATTTCAATCCCAAAGAAGACCACCACCAAAGAATGTTCAAACTACCACACAACTGCACTCATTTCACATGCTAGCAAAGTAATAATCAAAATTCTCCAAGCTAGACTTCAAAAGTATACAAACTGAGAATTTCCAGATGTTCAATCTGAATTTAGAAAAGCCAGAAGAAACAGAGATCAAACTGCCAACATCTGTTGGATCATAGAAAAAGCAAGAGAATTCCAGAAAAATATCTACTTCTGCTTCATTGACTACTTCAAACTCTTTGACTGTGTGGATGATAACAAACTGAAAAATTCTTAAAGAGATAGGACTAACAGACCGCCCTACCTACCTCCTAAGAAACCTGTATGCAGGTCAAGAAGCAATAGTTATAACCAGCTGTGGAACAATGGATTGGTTTCAAATTGGAAAAGGAATATGACAAGGCTGCATATTGTTACCCTGCTTATTTGACTTCTGTGCAGAATACATCGTGCAAAATCCTGGGCTGGATTAAGCATAAACGGGAATCAAGATTGCCAGGAGAAATATCACTAACCTCAGATATGCAGATAACACCACTCTTATGGCAGAAATAGAAGAGGAACTAAAGAGCCTTTTGATAAAAGTGAAAGAGGAGAGTGAAAAAGCTGGCTTAAAACTCAGTATTCAGAAAACAAAGATCATGGCACCTGGTCTCATCACTTTATAGCAAACAGATGGGGAAACAATGGCAACAGTGACAGACTTTATTTTTGGGGGCTCCAAAATCACTGCAGATGGTGACTGCAGCCATGAAATTAGAAAACACTTGCTCCTTGAAAGAACTGTGGTGTTGCAGTAGATTCTTCAGAGTCCCTGGGACTGCAAGGAGATCAAACCAGTCTATCCTAAAGAAAATCAATCCTGAATACTCATTGGAAGGACTGATGCTGAAGCTGAAGCTCCAGTACTTCAGCCACTTGATGCAAAGAGCCAGCTCACTGGAAAAGACCCTGACGCTGGGAAAGATTGAAGGCAGGAGAAGAAGTGGACAACAGAGGATGAGATGGCTGGATGGAATCACCAATTTGATGGACATGAGTTTGAGAAAGCTCCAGGAGATGGTGGACAGGGAAGCCTAGTATGCTGCAGTCCATGGAGTCACAGAGAGTTGGACATGACATAGCAACTGAACAAAGAAAGTATTCAGGTGGGAAAGTCGGAATGTTTCTCTTTATAGACTTCCTTGCAGCCAGGCTGAATATGTGACAGTTACAGACAAGGAGTTTCCAAGCATAAAGACACAGCCTTGTTAGGGAAGCAAAGGCTTCTTTTCCCTCACCCTTTCTCTCTTCATCGCAACTGTAGTGAAGAACATCCAGGGATAGCCGTGACTTACAGACATGAGGATGAGAACCACATGCTGAGGATGGTAGAAAGGAGGGATGAAGGATCCTGGGACTCTCTCACCTTGGGGAACTGTGACACCAGTCTGGACTGCTCCCCCAGGACCTCTTGCTAAGGGAGGAGCATAAACCAACCCCTGTTGCTATGTATTACTCATTGCTAAAGACAATCCTAGACAAGTTCCCCTGGAAGCATCCAAGGATGGCGCTTGGTTGGAGCTCAATATTCTGTGGGGCCCTTGAGGCTGGAGAGACCTCAACCTATAGCCACTCTCTCATGAAGCATCACTGGGTGGCTCCAGGTGTGCAATGAAAGTGCTCTTTGTTACCCTGCAGCCTCCAGGGCACCCATAGCTTCTAGAAGCCTTCTTATCAGACAACCATGGAGTCCAACTGGGTGGGTTCTGGATACTCTTGACTTCTGGGTAAAAAAGCACAGAAGAACCCAGAAAATGTGGGGCCCTTGAGGCTGGAGAGACCTCGACCTATAGCCACTCTCTCATGAAGCATCACTGGGTGGCTCCAGGTGTGCAATGAAAGTGCTCTTTGTTACCCTGCAGCCTCCAGGGCACCCATAGCTTCTAGAAGCCTTCTTATCAGACAACCATGGAGTCCAACTGGGTGGGTTCTGGATACTCTTGACTTCTGGGTAAAAAAGCACAGAAGAACCCAGAAATTTGCCTGGGTGAGCAAGTACAGTAAATCCCCGACACGTGAGCCTTCAAGGTGTGAACTTTTAAAGATGCAAATATTTGTTCCATCAATGTCGGTTATGAATGAAATTGCAGCTTGC
>SJYC01081909.1:0-13823 GCA_006408675.1 Madoqua kirkii | reverse complement strand
TTTCTAAGGCCCACTTCACATTCCAGGATGTCTAGCTCTAGGTGAGTGATCACACCATTGTAATTCTCTGGGTCACGAAGATCTTTCTTGTATAGTTCTTCTGTGTATTCTTGCCACCTCTTCTTAATATCTTATGCTTCTGTTAGGTCCATACCATTTATGTCCTTTATTGTGCCCGTCTTTGAATGAAATGTCCCCTTGACTCCATCCCAATTTTTACATATGAGGTACATTTATATATTAAGCTTAGAAGCATTAATTAATTTGTCCCAGTGTCACACAGCTAGTCAAATGGCAGAGCTAGAATTAGGATTCAAATAATCAAATCATCCACCTAGAGCATTTCTCACAGCATATAGCACCTAATAAGCATGTAATCAATAAAGGCTAGCTACTAGAACTATCATCTAATGTTGGACAGCTATTAAAAAGCTTGACATTGTAATGTGTTGAATTAGTTTTGCTCTGAAATTTACAGCCTACCACACCAGAATTTAACACACCAGACTTCTTAAATATCATAAGACCTAACCACTTAACTTTTTGAAGGTCTTACTGTATTTAAAAAAATAAAAAATATAAAAAGGTTTCTAAAATTCTGATATATTTTTAATATTTACTTTTGGCATATTAAAACTTTTGATTTACACAAAAATATAACTGTATGTATAACCTCATTCAGACACAAATTCAAAAAGCAAATGTTATCCCCTTCTTGAAAAAGTCACTTCCAGCTTTCTCTGCAGTAGGTTCTGTGAATTATAGAAAACTAATATTCTGCTGTTATCCTTGGTTATGTATCTGGCTACCTTAAAGGGATTCTGTATTCCTAGTGGGCAATGCTTGGGGTCTAATTAGCATTCAGTAAACATCTCTTGAATGAATGTATAAGCCAACAGTTCACTTTTGGTTCCAGGACTGCTTAACACTCAAATGTTACTGAGGACCACAAAAAGCTTTTGTTTATGTGGGTTCTACCTATAACTGAAAATATTGTAGTATCAGTTTATTAATTCACTTAAAATAACAATACCCCCATTGTATGCTAATATAAAGTCTTTCTATAGATAAGTCTTCCAAAACAAAAAGTGTACATATAGTGAAGAGTGGCATTGTCTTACATTTTTGCAAAGCTCTAGCTTAAAGCACCCCACTCCAGTACTCTTGCCTGGAAAATCCCATAGATGGAGGAGCCTGGTAGACTGCAGTCCATGGGGTCGCTGAGAGTCGGACATGACTGAGCGACTTCCCTTTCACTCTTCACTTTCATGCACTGGAGAAGGAAATGGCAACCCACTCCAGTGTTCTTGCCTGGAGAATCTCAGGGACGGGGAAGCCTGGTGGGCTGACGTCTATGGAGTCACACAGAGTCGGACACGACTGAAGTGACTTAGCAGCAGCAGCAGCTTAATAAAAGACACCTGGATTCTCGTTGCTCCTGCGTTCAATCCATTGCGCTATCACAGGACACATACCCTCTGGAAAAATCCATTGTACATTCACGAGAGGAGTATAAAGTGAAAAGTGAAAGTAAAGTCGCTCAGTTGTGTCCGACTCTTTGCGATCCCATTGACTGTAGTCCACCAGGCTTCTCCATCCATGGAATTTTCCAGGCATCAGTACTGGAGTGGGTTGCCATTTAACAACTTATCAACACTGTTTTGATCTAGCTGTAGACTCCTTTCGACAAAAATACACTTTGAGAAACATTAGAGGGAAAACTAATTTTGAACAAGGTTCACGCTTCAGGACTCTTCTGTACACAGCACAGCTGGCATCTGAGAAGTCAGAGCTGAGGAGTAAAAGGAACATTACAGAAACAGCCTCTCTCTTTTCCTTTTTTTTCCTCCAGAGCCCGGTATCGCGGAGTCTCGCCGTAACCCAAGATGGCAACCATCGCTCATTTTCAGTCCGTACAGTGACGTGATAGAGCTACAGTGCCGCACCCTCTCCCTGAGGTTTTACTACATTTCCCAGGGTGCTTTGCCAACGACGACGCTATTGGCCGGCGCCGACGGAAGAGCACCTGACTGAGCGGAAATAGGGATCTCAGCGGCGAGGAAGGTGAGGACAAGAGGAACGGTGAAGCCGTGAGTAGTCACATGGGTGTCTAGTCTTGGCGCTGAGGGACACAGCTAGGGGAGGAACGTTTGGGAAGTGTGGGGGTGGCCCTCCTTAACTCAGGAGCCTCAGACTTCTGTGTTCTTATACTAGGCCTGGGAGCGGGGAAAAACAAAACGTTGCTGTGAAGGCAGTCTCCGTATTAAAACCGTGCTGTTTTAAGTTTTCTTGGGACGAGATAGGGGCGAATTCGGGTTCTGGCGCAACCCAAGCGTCGGCGTGATTTTACTGCGACCGGAAGAGTAGAGCTGCGGACGGTCTGACTCAGCTTCTACAGTACTAGTTCTCAATTGGCTGCACCTGAAAGTCACCTGGGATGCCGTTTTAAAACTACAGATGCCCTGGCTCCACGCCAGACCAGTAAATCAGAATCTGCGGGGTATACAATCTTGTCAGCAAGACTTGCTGAAGCGTTTTGAGTGTTAACGTTGTGCATCTGAGTTAAGAACCACGCTTTTCATGGCTAATTCTGACCCCTTAGGGAATCCTGATTAGAGCTACCTGAGCCAAGGCCTCCCTTCGACTGTAACCTGCGTGGGCTGTATCACATGCAAGTGGGTGAAGTTGGTGATTGTTCTGTTGACACGGATTATATTTTGAACTCTACCAGAAACTTATTTTTAAGCTTCCTGCGGTGGTGCTGGAAATAATTTACGACCTGGTTATTCAGTCTGAATAAAAATTAGGAACGCATCGTTTTTCTTGACATTGTTTTCGCTTCTGCCGATTTTTTGCAACCCTGAAAAACTAGGAGCCGTAGAAGATGGAAGAATCACATTAAAAGCAGTGTCTCCTATTGGCTTGTAAGAAGTTCTGAAAAGGGTAGCAGTTAGAATTACATTTGGCATTATTTGTGGGCTTATGAAAGCCTTTATATATGAATATATAATTGAATCAATGAAAAGGAGTTCGGATGTGATTTGAATTTTGATGCAGAAGTTTGTTGTAATGTGATAGTTAAGGATTGGATAGGCAGGTAGATAGCATTACCTAACCTATTTTCTCTTTCGCAGTTTCAGCTTCACCTCCCTCATTTATTCAGCATGGGGGAAAAGTCGGAGAACTGTAGGGTTCCAGAGGATCTGTTCACTGGTTTGAAAGTTACAGATCCCCAGGAGGCAGAGTGTGTTAACCTTCCAGTATCCAGTGGCAAAGAGCATCATTCCCAGAGCGAACTGCTCAAGGACGTCGACGTCCAGCCCCAAGAAGACCAGGGAGAGGAGGAGTGCTTTCATGACGCCAGTGCCTCATTTGAGACGGAGGAGCCGGGAGCGGACAAGATTGAGAACAAACCTGAGGATGATATGAATTCCTCTGAACTAGATGAAGAGTATCTAATGGAACTGGAGAAGAACATGCCAGATGAAGAGAAAAAGGTAAATATTCTATTTGGTGTGCATGATTTGCCATGTAGACTTTTTTAAAGTGCTAAATTTGATGTTACTGTTATAGATTGCATCATTTGTGGTAAAGAGTGACTTGCCCATCTGTGTCCTTATTGCTTTAGTAATGATCGATCTGAGATAAATCAGTGTCGTGGTGGGGCTGCATTGAGTGTGTCTGCTTCGCAAAGAAGTTTCCACTTTTTTCTGTGAACTTTGGGTTCTTATGTTCATCTTGTGTCATTATTTCTTATATATATATACCTTTTAGCTTTTTTAAATGACCTTATTGATTGTTGGCTGCTAAAATTCTGTCACGCATATTTTTTGGTCAGACTTTAGAATTAGTATACTGCCTGTTTGTTAATCCTTTGTTAGCAAAAAATGACTGCCTAAATATCTTGGTGTTGATTCGCTTACAGAGGGCAGTGACGGGACCTGTGTCATTTACATTTTGTTCTTGAGTAACAGAATTGTGTGTGATAGTAGTTCATTTGTTAAGCACCAGTAATATGCCAACCACTAAGCTTAAAATGTTGCTTGTGTTTTCATTTAATCTTTACAGCATGCCTATGAACCATATAGTTAGTATCTCCATAAGACAGCAGCTTAGGGTAATACAGTAACTTGCCTGAAATCACATATCTGTTAAGTAGTAGAACTGTTTCTCAAACCCAGATCTTTTTTATTCCAGAGGTAAAATATAATGCAGAATTTAATAACAAAAATGACTGTCTTCCTACAAAGTAGATGCACTAATAAAATGTATACTGTCCTGCTCCTCTGTCCCTGGGCTAGTGATTGAGCAAGCATTTATTTTGGGAGACAGGCTTGATGTCTTCTATATATTCTTTCTTCTGATCTCATAAGCAAGGTGGCTTGAAGTACTGTAACATCTGAGGTTGTCTGCAGAGAATTTAAGTGAGATTTATAGCTTATGCCTCTGAAGCATTCACTGAACAGGTTTATGATGCATTGGCAATGGGCTGCGATGGTAAACATGCAGTGTAATAATGGGAGAGGAGATGTAGCAGGAAGTGAGGAGAAGCATCTTAGACACTTTTCATTATCAGGTCGTTTGGTTTTAACATGCATGTGTTAGCTTTTGTGCTAGTGTGTGCCACTAGAAGAGAACAATAAAGGGCAAAATGAGCCAAGTTTGTAAACTACCTCCAGCAGAAACAGCTCAGAAAATTAAATCAAGTACTATTCAGTAACATTAGAGAAATGATTTTCCAGAAAGTGTCTGGCTCAGTTTTCCTAACACTGATGTAGATATGAAATGACTATGTTAAAATATTAGCAATGCTTTTCTGATACCTTAATGTAGTTTGCCCTGCTATAGTGAATTTTCTCCAATGCCATTGGTTTGACAGTTATGTGGTTTGTTACATACTGTACTTCTCATTCTTGTTATAGCAAAACATTTTTTGTCTCCTGGCCAGAAAATTTTTAGTTCTATAAATATTAGAATTCTTTTTATTGCTTATAAATCAAATATTCTGAATAGCAGAATACTTTTTAAACTTTTTCCTTTTAAAAATTAAGATTAATTTACATGTTGTAAAACTTTAAGTTATAATGTGTACTACTCACTGAGTTTTGACAACTGTATATACCTGCGTAACTCAAACCAGTTGTAGTATTAGCTTTCTTTTATGATGCTTTGATAAATATCTTTATTAGGAAATCAGCTAAACAGATGAAGAAATGTCTCTGTTGCACATAAGGTTTAGTTTTATAGGTCTTTGGGGAAAGGATATGTTTAAGCTTGACTCTTTTAAAGTAGACACAGTTCAAATAATTTAACAACAAAAATAAACACAAAGGGTCACATGGGAAGACTTTCAGTAATAATTTTTAAATGTAAATTAAAACATATGTCGTTTCTCAGATCAGAGCATTGTTTGGATGTTGACAAGAAAAGGAAGTAGGAACTAATGTACTAACAGTGAGAGTTTGAATTGCTACATCATTTGTATGGTGTATAGATAGCAAATTTTTGTATAAACATTTCTTTAGATCAGGGCTACCATGGAACCTTATGCAGTGATGGGAATGTTCTATATCTCCACTGTTCAATATGGTAGCCACTGGCTACTACATTTTAACAGTCATCTGGCCATTAAGCAGTTAAAATATGGCTAGTGCAGCTGACAAAATGAATTTTAAAACTATTTTTTAAATTTTAGTTAATTTAAATGGTTGCACATGGCTGGTGAGTACCATAAAGACATGTTGCAGGATCATTCATAATTTCAGAAAACTAGAACTAATGTTGAACAGAGGGTATTACTTTATAAACAGTTTTGGCATATTTATGTGTGGTGTACAATGTAGTCATTAAAAAGAGATAAATCTTGTATTGACATGGATTAATGCCTAAATGTTAAATGAATTAAGCAAGTGTTATAATATCACCCCACTCCCAGTACTCTTGCCTGGAAAATCCCATGGATGGAGGAGCCTGGTGGGCTGCAGTCCATGGGGTTGCTAAGAGTCAGGCACGACTGAGTGACTTCACTTCCACTTTTCACTTTTATTCATTGGAGAAGGAAATGGCAACCCACTCCAGTGTTCTTGCCTGGAGAATCCCAGGGACAGAGGAGCCTAATGGGCTGCCATCTGTGGGGTCACACAGAGTCAGACACAACTGAAGTGACTTAGCAACAGCAGCATAATATGATAAATGTGTATTTGGTGTTTATCCAGTCCCTGACAGAATTCCTAAGACCTTTGACATTTCCTAAGTGAAAAGAAATAAAGATTTATTTTGTTATTCATAGCAAGGCTTTTTCAACCACATCTGAGTTAATGAGATGACTTTGGGAAAACCCCTAAGGATGAGGTCTGGTTGTCAGTTTGGAGCTCTTGGCCCCAACACGACTCCACCCCACCTCTGGGGAGGGAAGAGATGCTGAAGGTTGAATTAATCACTAACGATCAGTGGTTAGTCAATCATGCTTACTTAATGAAAGTTCCATAAAACCCCTAAAGGATGGAGTTCAGAGAGCTTCAGAGTTGGTGAGCACGTGTAGATGCTGAGAGGATGCACATCCATAGAGCCTGGAAGCTCAGTGCCCCTTCACACAAATTTTGCCTCACACATCTCTTCCATCTGACTGTTCCTGAGTTATATCCTGTATAATAAAGTGATAACCTAATAAGTGAGCTGTTTTTCTGAGTTCTCTGAGCCCCACTAGCAAATTAGTTGAACCTGAGGAGGTTTTGTGGAAGCTGTCCATTTATAGCCCATGGGTCAAAAGCAGAGCAGGCAGCAACAGTGTGGATGGACCTGAGTGAAAGAGGCCAGAGAAAGACAAATACTGTATGATACCACTTGTGTGTGGAGTCTCAAAGATAAAGCAAACTGGTGACTATGGCAAAAAAGAAACAGACTTGCAGATACAGGAAACAAACCAGTAGTTACCAGCAGGGAGAGGGAAGAACGGAGGGGCAATATAGGGGTAGAGGAGTAAGAGGCCCAAACTCCTGTGTACAAAATAAGCTATGGGGATATATGGTACAACACAGGGGATATAGCTAATATTTTATAATAATTAGAAGTGGCTGGACTGGAAGAAACACAAGCTGGAATCAAGACTCCTGGGAGAAATATCAATAACCTCAGATATGCAGATACACCACCCTTATGGCAGAAAGTGAAGAGGAGCTAAAAGCCTCTTGAAGGTGAAAGAGGAGAGTGAAAAAGTCGGCTTAAAGCTCAACATTCAGAAAATGAAGATCATGGCATCTGGTTCCATCACTTCATGGGAAATAGATGGGGAAACAGTGCAAAGAGTGTCAGACTTTATTTTTTGGGGCTCCAGAATCACTGCAGATGGTGACTGCAGCCATGAAATTAAAAGACGCTTACTCCTTGGAAGAAAAGTTATGACCAACCTAGATAGCATATTCAAAAGCAGAAACATTACTTTGCCGACTAAGGTCCATCTAGTCAAGGCTATGGTTTTTCCTGTGGTCATATATGGATATGAGAGACTGTGAAGAAGGCTGAGCGCCAAAGAATTGATGCTTTTGAAGTGTGGTGTTGGAGAAGACTCTTGAGAGTCCCTTGGACTGCAGGGAGATCCAACCAGTCCATTCTAAAGGAGATCAGCCATGAGAGTTCTTTGGAAGGAATGATGCTAAAGCTGAAACTCCAGTACTTGGCCACCTCATGCCAAGAGTTGACTCATTAGAAAAGACTCTGATGCTGGGAAGGATTGGGGGCAGGAGGAGAAGGGGACGACAGAGGATGAGATGGCTGGATGGCATCACGTACTCGCTGGATGTGAGTCTGAGTGAACTCCAGGAGATGGTGATGGACAGGGAGGCCTGGCGTGCTGAAATTCATGGCGGCACAAAGGGTCGGACACGACTGAGCGACTGAACTGAACTGAACTGATAACCTTTACAATCATGGATCACTGTGGTGTACACCTTTATGTATAACATATAATGTTGTGCATCAAGTATAGTTTAAAAAATATATATACATATAAACAGATGTCTTATGGAACTCAGCCTGTAACCTGTGGGGTCTGGCACTGTCTCCAGGTAGATAGTGATATAATTAAGTTAAAGTGTAGGACACTGGCTGGTGTCCACTGTAGAGCTGGAGTTGCTTGGTGTGGGAAAAACTTCCACACACGTTTCACATCAGCGTTGACAGTAGAAGAGACACGCAGGTGTTTTCTTTATCAGAGGTTAGAGAACAGTCCGGAGAAGGCAGTGGCATCCCACTCCAGTGCTCTTGCCTGGAAAATCCCATGGACGGAGGAACCCGATAGGCTGTAGGCCATGGGGTCGTGACTGAGCGACTTCACTTTCACTTTTCACTTTCATGCATTGGAGAAGGAAATGGCAACTCACTCCAGTGTTCTTGCCTGGAGAATCCCAAGGATGACAGAGCCTGGTGGGCTGCCGTTTGTGGGGTCGCACAGAGTCAGACACGACTGAAGCGACTTAGCAGCAGCATAGAACAGTCATTGATTCCTTTTATGTTAAAAACCTGTGTGAAAATAGTTTATACATGAAAATATGTTTATACAGGAATGCTTAGAAGGGTATACACCAAATTATAAAAAGTGAGTAGCTCTGAAGGATGTGGTTATTGGAGAATTTTCATTTATATTTAATTTTATAATGTTTGCAGGATTTTTTTTATGGTAAGCATATGTTACATTTAAGACCAACATCTAAAAAAGTAACTCCAATTTGAGCATATAAATAAATAAAACTTCTTTCTAACCAGGGCAGACTTTTTATTAAAATAAGTACCTAAAGCTGACCTTTGGAGATTTGGCAGAAATTTACTATCATAGAATCTATGTATTGCCAAACGTATCATGTATCAATAGCTGAAATCTGTTATTCAAGCAGACTTGACTTGCCCTGTGGCTGAGGAGAAGATCCAGGCTCAAGTGAGTGCCAGTTCTCAGCAGAACTCGTAGATTAGGAGTAATGGAGGAGGGAGGCAGTTAAGGTTTGGTTAAAACCTGCAAAATCTCTTTAAGAAAGCACTATTTATGTGTGTGTGTGTCTTTTAGCAGCAATCTTGAGTATTTGTGAAAACTTAAATGTAGACATGAGTATCCAGAGGGATGGGATTTTTAACCCACATTTGAGATGCAGTAGATCTGCAGAGCAAATAAATGATTTTTAAAGGCTTGACTGAGGTGGACTTACCTGGTAGCAGATGAGAATTATTACTATAATAATATTATGATACAAAGATGCTTATAGTTTGAGAAACTATAGAATATATTTCTTTGTGGTGGTATTGATGCAAGAGAATCATTTTTGTGGGCTGCTTATCAAAGTGGAATTCTCTGGGTGTTCTTATGCACACACTAAAATTCAAAGACCCTATCTTGGAACCTTGCACACTGTCTTCCTTCATTAAATAGCTGAGTAAGTAAGGTTTTCTCTCTCCCATGAGGACCAGTAATTGGTCTTACAGATATCAGAGATTTTATCATTCATTTATTCAAGAAATATTTGCATTTCTTCCACATGCCATGCATTGTTTGAGACATTCAGGAATACAGTGGTGAATAAAACACTCATCTCTCATATTCTAGTTGGGACGTATGGGTGGAGATGAGGGGAGTGATCCCGCCCCGCCTCTAGTCATCACAGAGCGCCAAGCTGAGCTCCCTGTGCCGTGCAGCAGCTTCCCACTAGCCGTCTGTCTGTCACGTGGTGATGCACGCATGTCCGTGCTGTTCTCCCCGTTCGACCCACCCTCTCTCCTTTCCCCTCTGTGTCCATAAGTCCGTTCTGTATGTCTGCATCTCTATTCCTGCTGTGCAGGTAGCTTCATCTGCACCATTTTTATAGATTGCATATATGTGTGTTAATCTATGGTGTTTCTCTCTCTCTGATGTACTTCACTCTCTGTTACAGATGCTAGGTCCATCCACATCACTTCAGCTGACTCAATTTCACTCCTTTTTATAGCTGAGTAATATGCCATCATGTACCTGTACCACATCTTTTTTATACGTTCATCTGTCGGTGGTATCTATCTAGGTTGCTTCATGTAGGCAGGACTACTTTTAAAGTTGGTCAGGGAAGTTGGTTGGTCAGGGAAGACCTCTCTGGGGACGTGCCATTTTAGGAAAGACTGTGGGGAAAAAGGAGTCAAGTGTGTGAGGATCTGATGGGAAAATATTCCATATAAAGGGAGCAGTTAGTGTAAAGGTTGTATGGTAGCTGTAAACTTGATGTATTTTTGGCATGGTCTTCCATGGTGGCTCAGATGGTAAGGAATCTGCCTCCAATGTGGGAGACCTGGTTCTATCCCTGGGTCAGGATAATCCCCTGGAGAAAGGAATGGCCACCCCCTCTAGTATTCTTGCTTGGAGAATCTCATGAACAGAGGGGCCGGCAGGATACAGTTTATGAGCGTGCAACGAGTGCAAGGCCCAGGAGCTGGAGCAAAGTGATTAAGGAAGAGAATGGGGTGATGAAGTAAGAGAGAGTCTGATGATAGAACACCTTGGGAGCCGTGAGTAAGGAATTTGAATTTTTTTTCCAAGTGCACAGATGGGAAATTTTAAGCCAGAGGAAAGATGAAAGTTATTAACATTTTATTGAGAGTATTCTGTTGGTCGTGGGGACAGGGATGAGGCAGAACACTGAGACCAGTTAGGGCCTAATCTGTAGCCTGTGAAAGATGATGGTAGCTTGAACTGTGAACTGAGTGCAGATAAATGAACACTTCAGGATTCATTTTGGAGAAGGAGTTGATGAGACATAACTGGATTCCCTTCGGAGGGCTGGACAGAAGAATAAGCATGATTCCTTGGCTTTGGCTCCTGGTAGCTGGTGATGCCCATTAGAAATAGGCAGATGGTGGAGGGCTTTTTGAGTTTGTCAGGTCTCTGGTGACTTCATTTTTGTGTGCAAATGAAAAAGGTTTTTTATTTTAAGCCCGAGTGCAGACTGCATCCTTTTAATGGATTTGCTCCCTGTTGCCAGTTTTTTGCGCATCAAATTCATTTACAAAAAGTCTGTTGCTTGATGAGCATGGACTCAGAGCATGTTGTTTCTACGATTTTAAAACATTTTCCTTAGGTTCTGAAATTGTAAAGGATTGTTTTTTCCTTTGGGGCTGTTTAATCTTTAACCAGGAATAGTTATTGGTTTAGTGCTGAAGTTCTTTATTAGTCTTTCCCCCGTCACTCCCATATTTCTTAAATCTCACATTACTTTATCTTTTTGATTTCCATGTTATCTGCTGCCTCATTGCATTATTTTTTTTAATATTATTTGTTTTATTTCTTTGTCTGTGGCTGGTCTTAGTTTCTGCATGTCAGATCTAGTTCCCTGACTTGAGATTGAACTCAGGCCCCCTGCATCAGGAGCACCAAGTCGTATCCATTGGACCACCAGGGAAGTCCCCAGTCTTTGTTTTCATAATCTTATCAGTGTTGTTGTAACTGTAGTTGCTTCCAGAAAGCTTTCAGTAACTTAGTGCCCTGCATATTCTGTTAACCTCATGAGAAAACCCCTTCTGATTTGTTCTTTCCCTTTTATTTCATTTCTTTTGAACTAAGGTTGCCATATTTATTAATTTCATAGTGTTTACTGGTATTAAGTTTAATGAATGCTACTGACAAGTGATTAAATAAAATCCTAGAATTTAAGAACTGGAAGAGACCTTAGATTTCTGATCCTGATTTGAAAACAGGGGAAGTAAGGGTCATTTACTCTAAAACATTTGGAATTTATTTGCTGATGAAAGAGTTAAAATGGCGTTCAGTGTTTCTTTTGTTTGCTAAGGAAGATCTTATTGTGTAGATCAGTGGTTCTCAAACTGAATTGTGTCTGAGAGTCACAGGAAACTTACTAACCATGCAAAGCCCTGAGAAGTGTCTGCTACCACAAAATTGTGAGGTAGCAGCCAGGAATCTCCTTTGTTAACAATTGAAGTTAGTTGATTAACAGTGTTGTGTTCATTTCAGGTGTACAGCATAGTGATTCAGTTGTTCAGTTCAGTTGCTCAGTCATGTTCCAGTCTTCGTGACCCCATGAACCGCAGCATGCCAGACCTCTCTGTCCATCACCAACTCCCACAGTCCACCCAAACCCATGTCCATCGAGTCTGTGATGCCATCCAACCATGTTATCCTGTGTCATCCCTTTCTCCTCCTGCCCTCAATCTTTCCCAGCATCAAGGTCTTTGCAAATGAGTCACCTCTTCGCATCAGGTGGCCAAAGTTTTGGAGTTTGAGCTTCAACATCAGTCCCTCCAATGAACACCCAGGACTGATCTCCTTTAGGATGGACTGGTTGGATCTCCTTGCAGTCCAAGGGACTCTCAAGAGTCTTCTCCAACACCACAGTTTAAAAGCATCAATTCAATTCAGTTGTTCTTTTTCTCAATTATATTTCTCTCTAGGTTATTACAAAATATTGAATGTAGTTCCCTGTGCTATACAATAAATCCTTGTAGCTTATTTTCCATGTCATTTTGGTTCAGGTAGAACTGTGACTGCACTTTGGGAGACAGAGAGCTAGATGGATGGAGATGACTAAGCTTCCAAAACAAGAAGTATTGACTAACCAGTATGCTGACTCCATCTAACATCAGAAGAGCTTACTAATAGGATATATATATGTTTGTATGTATGTATGTATGTATGTGTATATATTTTTCTACCCTGATCTTATGCTCAGGGTTCTAAGATTAAAAGAGTTGGACAGAATTTAAGCAGTACCAAAATAAGACAATTTATTTCTGTTGAATTGAGTTTGGGGAGATGGAATTTTCTGAGTTAAGAAACAGGAAACTGTTCCCAAGCTCAGTTGTCTTTCCTCAGAAGGACAAGGCTTATTGAGAGGTTCTAACTACAGCTTCAATCTAGATATTCTCTCTCCAAGCTCCTCGTAGGCTAATAAAAGTGACTTGTGGAAAGAGCAAATGTGTGAAGCAGATGATGTCTTATTTCAAAGAAAACAAAACTGAAGCTATCTAAGATTAAAAGAGTTGGACAGAATTTAAGCAGTACCAAAATAAGACAATTTATTTCTGTTGAATTGAGTTTGGGGAGATGGAATTTTCTGAGTTAAGAAACAGGAAACTGTTCCCAAGCTCAGTTGTCTTTCCTCAGAAGGACAAGGCTTATTGAGAGGTTCTAACTACAGCTTCAATCTAGATATTCTCTCTCCAAGCTCCTCGTAGGCTAATAAAAGTGACTTGTGGAAAGAGCAAATGTGTGAAGCAGATGATGTCTTATTTCAAAGAAAACAAAACTGAAGCTTCTGTTTCCTTCTTAATGATAAGCCATTCCCTTCAGGATAATTGGTAGGTCAGTGTATTAGCCCTTTCAGCATAGAGTTTCCTCTTCCCATTTAAATAGGGCTGAAGCAGAAAGTTCTGTTGTCTGTGCTTCCACTTTCCAGCCCTTCAGCAAGTATGTAACTTTTTTTCTTCCTCTTTTTTAGCCAGCTAAGATTGATCTCTGCTTACTGTGCTTTAAAAGTTTGTACTTATTTATTTTGTAGCAATTACTCTACAAAGCTGCAGGGGGAAACAGAGAGCTGCTGATAGATTTACAGTACGGAAATCTGCGGATAATGAACCTCTTGTTTTTCTCCCTGTTGTCTATAAACACATACTCATTACAGAATTATTTAATTATGAGAAGTTTTTTTTAATGTACTTAATTCAAGTTTTTATCATTTAATAATGATAGATTGGTTATACACTTGTAAGTTCCAAGTCAAGCGTATTGTATTTATGTTTTGTTCACTGACCTTAAGTGTAGGAAATATCTCTAGCCAGCCACTGCATCGAGAGAGTCTGGT
>SJYC01081908.1:0-68148 GCA_006408675.1 Madoqua kirkii | reverse complement strand
TTATATTGCTGTATTTATCAATATGCTTTTTATTACTAAATACTCTTTATTGCCAAATTCAGACTTAAATTGTAGAAAGTAGGGAAAACCACTAGACCATTCAGGTATGACCTAAATCAAATCCCTTATGATTACACAGTTGAAGTAACAAATAGATTCAAGAGATTAGATCTGATAGAGTGCCTGAAGAAATATGGATGGAGGTTTGTGACAATGTACAGAAGGCAAGGATCAAGACCATTCCCAAGAAAAAGAAATGCAAAATGGTTGTCTGACAAGGCCTTACAAATAGCTGAGAAAAGAAGAGAAGCTAAAGGCAAAGGAGAAAATGAAAGATATACCCAACTGAATGCAGAGTTCCAAAGCACAGCAAGGAGAGATAAGAAAGCCTTCCTCAGTGATCAGTGAAATAGAGGAAAATAATAGAATGAAAAGAAACAGAAGAAAACAATAGAATGGGAAAGACTAGAGATCTTTTCAAGAAAATTAGAGATACCAAGGGAACATTTCATGCAAAGCTGGGCACAATAAAGGACAGAAATGGACCTAATGGAAGTAGAAGATATTAAGAAGAGGTGGCAAGAATACACAGAACAACTATACAAAAAGATCTTCATGATCCAGACAACCACATGGTGTGATCAGTCACCTAGAGCCAGACATCCTGGAATGTGAAGTCAAGAGGGCCTTAGAAAGCGTCACTACAAAGCTAGTGGAGATGCTGGAATTCCAGTTGAACTATTTCAAATCCTGAAAGATGATGCTGTGAAAGTGCTGCACTCAATACGCCAGCAAATTTGGAAAACTGAGCAGTGGCCACAGGACTGGAAAAGGTCAGTTTTCATTCCAATCCCAAAGAAAGGCAATGCCAAAGAATGCTCAAACTACTACACAATTGCACTCATCTAACGTGCTAGTCGATGATGCCGACTGGATGGACGTGAGTTTGAGTGAACTCCAGGAGTTGGTGATGGACAGGGAGTCTTGGTGTGTTGTGATTCATGGGGTCGCAAAGAGTCGGATACAACTGGGTGGCTGAACTGAACTAAACTGAATGCACTAGTAAAGTAATGCTCAAAATTCTTCAAGCCAAGCTTCAACAGTATGTGAACCACGAACTTCCAGATATTCAAGGTAGATTTAGAAAAAGCAGAGGAACCAGAGATCAAATTGCCAGCATCTGCTGGATCACTGAAAAAGCAAGAGAGTTCCAGAAATACATCTACTTTTGCTTTATTGACTATGCCAAAGCCTTTTCACAACAAAATGTGGAAAATTCTTAAAGAGATGGGAATACCAGACCATCTGACCTGCCTCCTGAGAATGCAGGTCAAGAAGCAACAGTCAGAATTGGACACAGAACAACAGACTGGTTCCATAATGAGAAAGGAGAATGTCAAGGCTGTATATTGTCTCCCTGCTTATTTAACTTATATGCACAGTACCTCATGTGAAATGCCGGGCTGGATGAAGCATAAACTGGAATCAAGATTACTGGGGGAAATATCAAACCTCAGATATGCAGATAACACCACCCTTATGGCAGAAAGTGAAGAGGAACTAAAAAGCCTCTTGATGAAAGTGAAAGAGGAGGGTGAAAAATTTGACTTAATCAGAAAACTAAGATCATGGCATCCAGTCACATCACTTCATGGCAAATAGGTGGGGAAACGATGGGAACGGTGAGAGACTTTATTTCTGGGGCTCCAAAATCACTGCAGATGGTGACTGCAGCCATGAAATTAAAAGACACTTGCTCCTGGGAAGAAAAGTTATGACCAACCTAGACAGCATTTTAAAAAGCAGAGACATTACTTTGCTGACAAAGATCTATCTATTCAAAGCTATGGTTTTTCCAGTAGTCATGTATGGACGTGGGAGTTGGACTATAAAGAAAGCTGAATGCTGAAGAATTGATGCTTTTGAACTGTAGTGTTGGAGAAGACTCTTGACAGTCCCTTGGACTGCAAGGAGATCCAACCTGTCCTTCCTAAAAGAAATTTGTCCTGAACATTCATTGGAAAGTCTGAGGTTGAACCTGAAACTCCAATGCTTTGGCCACCTGATGCGAAGAATTGACTCACTGGAAAAGACCATGATGCTGGGAAAGACTGAAGGCTGGAGGAGAAGGACAACAGAAGATGAGATGGTTGGGTGGCATCACTGATGCAATGGACATGAGTTTGAGTAGGGTCTGGGAGCTGGTGATGGACAGGGAAGCCTGGAGTGCTGCAGTCCATGGGGTCACAAAGAGTCAGACACAACTGAGCAACTGAACTGAACTGATTCCATCATATGTAAATATCAAAATTTATAAAGAAAACCTTTTAATTTTAAATTACAGTTCATGACACACACACACAAGACCACTTAGGGCTATACCTAGTAACGCTAAAGTTTAGGAGAATATTTCCTTTTAAAAACCTACAACTCACCATTGATATAAAATTACTTCTACCTTACATTTATGGGCTTCCCTGATGGCTCAGCTGGTAAAAAATCTGCCTTCACTGCAAGAGACCTGGGTTTGATCCCTGGATTGGGAAGATACCCTGGAGAAGGGAATGGCTAGCCACTTCTGTACTCTTGCCTAGAGGAGTCTGGCGGACCACAGCCCATGGGGTCACAAAGTCAGACACAACTGAGCTACTTTCACTTTCACTTCACCCCACATTTATAGCATTTTTAATTAGATAGATAATTTTCAGCTTGATATTTTTGATGTACTTTGTCATGCCTTGAGAAATAATTAAATGGAAGGCAATATTAGTTACTTTTGCCTGAAACTAAATTTAAAGAATTGATGTGGGTAAAATACTTTCCTTTAAAATATTGAGACATTTAATTTTAGCAGACAGATGTCTTTTTTTTTTTTCCCCTTTAGTAAAACTATTCTGAAAACTCTGGGGCTAAGAAATATTTTAAAAACAAAATGAGTAAAACTTTAAAAATGTTTCTCAGCATATCTGAGTAATGCTATATTTAAAAGATTGAAGATGGATAATTTCAAAATGCAACAGTGTTAATTAATGGATTATGTCTTTATATGCCAGGATGAACTAAAAGTATAGTAAGATAATAAAAGCTCTGATGTGTTTGATAAACTGCAATATCAATTATATTATCTACCATTTAGTAAAATGTGGTGTTAAACCAATTATGTGGTTCATTGTAAATGAAACCACCCATTAAAAAAATCTCTAGCATCATCATAAAAGTATTCATATTTTTCCCTTTAACCACGCTGCACTATTTTAATGTACTCATTGGATGAATTTCTGTAATATAACAATCATTGGGTCTCATAGCCATGCCTTATGTTAAAGGTAAGTCTCACTTAGTATATGGCTGTTAGATTCCATGAGAAAAAATAATATCATTGAAAATACAAACATATGTAAAATTAGTATTTTTTTATTGCAAACAAGGAAATTGAGCATGACAACTTTTTTGGAAATGTGTGGGAAATGCACAGTTAGAGAAGTACAAGATACTTGGGGCTGGATGTAGCAAATCTCCATGGTACAAGTCTTTAACAAAAAGAGCCATATTTTATATCCTTTGCTAGAAGAATGAGAATTAGAGTTTTTGAATCAGCAAGGATCCTACTCAAAATGGGAAACTTGAGGAGAACATAATTAAACACCTATTTTCAAATGTGTAGACCATGTAAAAAGACTGTGGCCTGAAGGGGCAACAAACAAGTAGTATTTTCAGAATCTGAATGAGAAAATCTCGAGAGAGCGGCCTTGAGATGAACTGTGACTTCAACAAATGAAGCAACCCACCCGTGTGACTCCACAAAGAAGGAGTCTGGATAATAGACTTGACCTCAATGTTCTCGCTCACTCCAGTTTCCCACAGAAGCTTTCAGTTCAGTTCAGTCGCTCAGTCGTGTCCGAATCTTTGTGACCTCATAAACTGCAGCACGCCAGGCTCCCTGTCCATCAAAAACTCCCAGAGTTCACTCAAGCTCACGTCCATCGAGTTGGTAAGGCCATCCAGCCATCTCATCCTCTGTCATCCCCTTCTACTCCTGCCCCCAACATCTCCCAGCATCAGAGTCTTTTCCAATGAGTCAACTCTTCGCATGACGTGGCCAAAGTACTGGAGTTTCAGCTTTAGCATCATTCCTTCCAAAGAACACCTAGGACTGATCTCCTTTAGGATGGAATGGTTGGACCTCTTTGCAGTCCAAGGGACTCTCAAGAATTTTCTCCAACACTACAGTTTAAAAACATCAATTCTTTTGGCACTCAGTTCTCTTCACAGTCTAACTCTCACATCCATACATGACTACTGGAAAAACCATAGCCTTAACTAGATGGACCTTTGTTGGCAAAGTAATGTCTCTGCTTTTGAATATGCTATCTAGGTTGGTCATAATTTTCCTTTGAAGGAGTAAGCGTCTCTTAATTTCATGGCTGCAGTCACCATCTGCAGTGATTTTGGAGCCCCCCCCAAATAAAGCCTGACACTGTTTCCACTGTTTCCTCATCTATTTCCCATGATGTGATGGGACCAGATGCCATGTTCTTAGCTTTCTGAATGTTGAGCTTTAAGCCAACTTTTTCACTCTCCACTTTCACTTTCATCAAGAGGCTTTTTAGTTCCTCTTCACTTTCTGCCTTAAGGTGGTGTCATCTGCATATCTGAGGTTATTGAGATTTCTCCCGGCAATCTTGTTTCCAGCTTGTGCTTCTTCCAGCCCAGCATTTCTCATGATGTACTCCACATATAAGTTAAATACGCAGGGTGACAATATATAGCCTTGACGTACTCCTTTTCTTGCTTCAGCTAAATACAAATGGTAACCAAACTCAAGAGAGACCATTAGTAAAGTCAACACAGGTCAACAAGCTGAGGGCAGATCAGAACTGTGAAAGATGGAGAATGTCCTGGGTTGATGGGAGAGTCTAAGCACATTGCTGAAGCTTGGAGAACGAGCTTTGATTATTCCTTACACATCATTCTTTTAGTGCCTAGGAAAATATGTGCTTTTCAGATGTGAGTGAGAGGAAAGAAATTTGGTCTGCCCCTATATAATGAAGCCATACAAAAGTAAGAAAAAAAGCAGCACGAATCTCTTATGTGTGATGAAAACTCACTTGTAAAATGTTTTTCCAAAATCAGGTAAAAAAGCAAGATTAAACACCCCATTTGAGCTAACAACAAAGCAAAAATACGAGGCAAACACTTCTATCCAGGAACATGAAATGAAAAAACACAGAAGCTCAAGAGAAAAAGATGATCAGGTAACAAAGAATATAAAAATGGAAATAACAGAATTCAGAAAAAAAATATAAGCAACATGCAAATTTTTCAGGAAATACATGGTATATTACAAGGATCCCAAAGGGGAATAGAAACTATGGAAACTTCCATAGGTGTCATGGAAAATTGTGTGAATAAGGTGAAGAAAATAAAGCAGAAGTAAAAGGAAGAGATGGGTTTTAAAGAGAAAGTCATACACACAGAAGATATGCAAGGGAATGCAGAGAAGATAAAATATCAATAACTGGAGTCACCAAAGAATAAAAATAAAACCACGAGCCATGAAATTAGATAGAGCGATTGATAGATAAAGTACATAGAAAAATAGGCAAGCATGTCTTTCTTCAGGACTCTGATAACTGCCCTCTCTTCCTTTTCCTTCGGCTTTAGGGTTCACAGTGGTTTATTGTTAACTGCTGCTGCTGCTAAGTCACTTCAGTTGTGTGTGACTCTGTGCGACCCCAGAGATGGCAGCCCACCAGGCTCCCCTGTCCCTGGGATTCTCCAGGCAAGAACACTGGAGTGGGTTGCCATTTCCTTCTCCAATGTATGAAAGTGAAAAGTGAAAGTGAAGTCGCTCAGTTGTGTCTGACTCCTAGCGACTCCATGGACTGCAGCCCACCAGGCTCCTCCATCCATGGGATTTTCCAGGCAAGAGTGCTGGAGTGGGGTGCCATCAACTAGTCCATTAGATATTTAAGTATCCCTAAGATATTGTTAACCTCTTTTTAAAACAGTATTTTTATTAAACTCCTTTAAATCTTCCTGATTGATACATCTCCCAAATTTGTATCATAAACTCTCTCACAAGCTCTAGGTTTGTTTACAAAACATTTGCTTGTTATTTGCTCTTGAAGTTATTTTGGAAATACCTCAAAAGCAGCAAGCACAAAATCCCCCAAACACCATCTCAGCCAGAACCTTTCCCATATTGTTTAATGGCAACTTCATCTTGGAGTTGCTTTAGTCATTCTTATGATCCAACAATTCCTTTATTAGATGGACACCTCTGATAAATTCTTGTATGTGTACCCAAGGAGACATGTGAAAGAATATTTATAGCATATCTATAACTCTTGCAAGGAAAGAACAATCTGAATGTCACTAAAAGTAGATTGGACAAACAGTGGTTATGCAGATGGACTAGTACACACCCCTGAAAATGAGTGAACCATAGCACTGTGCAGACTCATGAATCAAGGTCTCAAACCAAAGATTAGGAAGAACAAGGCTCAATAAAATTCAAATAGTGTTTTAAAACAGTGAAAATTAAAGTATATTATTTGAGATTTCAAATCTAGATAGTAAATCTGTAAGGAAAGGCAAAGAAATTACTGTAACAAAAATCAAGATATGTTTAACTCTGGTTAGAGAAAAAGGAAAGCCTTTAAGAAAGAGGACAGAGGGTTTAGAAGGTAATGTCATTGTTCTGTTTCCTAAGCCTGATGAGTACATTTATGTTCCTTTTATTATTATATAAATGTACCTATATATTATCAGCTCCTTGGCAGATAAATTATATGTTCCATGGTAAAAATGTTAAACCATATATTGTTGAAGACTTCAAATTTTAATCCACAATTGGAATTTATTTGTTAAAAAGTAAAACATACTTTATAAAGATTCTAAGTTGTATTTGAGAGATGCAATTTGAGAAATTATAAAAGAAAATACTGAAAAAAATGTAAAATTGGAGAAAGCTAACTAATGCAAACTTTAATAGTTAAGGGACTGCTAGTCTAGCCCCAGTATATGTAATTAGAAGGCACTAGAAAAAGGATAGACAAGGCAAATATTGAATAGATCTTTTGGTTAAAAGTTGTTAACAGTTGATAAAGAGGCAAGAGAAACTGATGGAAAACTTGGATTATGTTAGAAGAATTGATTCAAAACACGGTTAAAAAATGTTTGTATCATATACCAGAGAAAATTCTTGGTGCATATTTAAAATTAAGAGTGCCCCTTGGACAGGAAGGAGATCAAATCAGTTCATCCTAAAGGAAATTAACCCTGAATATTCACTGAAAGGATTGATGTTGGAGCTGAAGCTCCAATATTTTGGCCACCTGATGTGAAGAACTGACTCACTGGAAAAGACCCTGATGCTGGGAAAGATTGAGGACAGGAAGAGAAGGGGACTACAGAGAATTAGCTAGTTGGATGGTATCACCAACTCAATGGATATGAGTTTGAGCACACCCTGGGAGACAGTGATGGACAGAAAAGTCTGGCGTGCTGCAGTTCATGGGATTGCAGAGTCCAACACAATTTAGCAACTGAACAACAACAACAAACTTAAGATTAAACTGTGTTTTAAATGCAAGTAACTAGAAGATAAAACTTTAAGGAAAGCATGGACATTTTATACATTAAGGTTATAAATATTAAAAAGATTTTATTATATGAAAATATTTTAATGCTCAAATATTATAAGCTTCTCTTTTTAAAGTAATAGAAATATAAATAGAAAAATGGTCTGGGAAATTCCTAGACAAATATTTTATTTTAATGTATATGAAGAGAATATAGAAATTCCCTTCAGTGTCTATGTGTTTAATATCAAGAAATTTTAATGTGTAAAACCAAGGAAACAATAGTATATGCATAATGTAGTCAACATAACAATTCTAAGAACATAAGCAAAGGCCAAGTCAGATGCACAAAGAAACTAGATACCAAATATGTAAAGAGATGTTCATTCTTATCATTTCTTTAACTACTTAAAGCAATTTAAATTTAAAATAGTATGTAAGTTATAATGATAATTTAATTTAAATTTCTTTAGGTAGTTAAAGAAATGATAAGAGTGAACATCTCTTCATATATTTGGTCTCTAATTTATTTGTGCATCTGACATGTCTTTTGCTTATGCTCTTAGAATTATATATTAGTATGTAAGTTGTGATGATAATGGCTTCCCTGGTAGCCCAGCTGGTGAAGAACCCACCTGCAATGCAGGGGACCCTGGTTCAATTCCTGGGTCGGGAAGATACGCTGGAGAAGTGATAGGCTACCCACTCCAGTATTCTTGGCCTTCCCCAATGGCTCAGCTGATAATGAATCCCCCTACAATGTGGGAGACCTGGGTTCAATGCCTGGGTTGGGAATATCCCAGGAGAAGGGAATAGCTACCCATTCCAGTATTCTGGCCTGGAGAATCCCATGGAATTCCGTATTCCACTATATAGACCATGGAGTCTAAGAGTCGAACACGACTGAGTGACTTTCACTTCACACTGTAATGATAATAATCAGCATGGCCAAAGTGTCATGGAACTGGCACATAAACAGTACAGATGTCATTACATCCTGGAGTTACTTAGTAATATTCATCAGTACTAATCATGTGTCTAATTAGCGACCAGATAGTACTTATCTGGGAATCTACCCTAAAGAAATAGGAATCCAAAGTGTAGGAAAAAATCTTCAAGGATAAAGATATTAATATCTGCACTATTTGTAATGGCATGATATTGGAATTATCTGGTTATCCAATAGAGGAAAGTGAAGTACATTTTCCTGATGTGATATTATTCGAGAAACAAAATGATGGTTAAAACACTGTGTAAAAAAAAAAAACACAACAAAACATGAAAAGAGCTTATGATGTGATGCTAAGTGATTAAAGACCACGTATGAAATTATATATATGCTGATAAAAATGTATCAGACAAATTACTGGAAGAAAATAAACACTAACCTGCTAACAATAATTCATGAAGATGGTGCTGTTCTGGGTTTTCCTATTTTTCAATGATTTTTCTACTAGGGATACATTGCCTTCAGATTTAAAAACTTAAAGTTATCACTGATACCCATAATCAATTATTTAGGTCTGTATATGCTATTTGGTTGAACCTGTGTGAGTAGCACTCTCATTGGATATTTCCTTGCAAATATAAGAAATACATCTCATTGAGATATTTGCATTTTCTGAATAACCTTGAACTGACAAAAACAAGAACACTTAAAAAATAGAAAATGCTTGATGATAACCTGCTTGAATATATCCTCTAAATCTTAGCATGTCAAGTAATCACAGCTTAATGATCACCAAAAAAGGCATATCCTAAGAGCCTGTGAGAAACAGAACTCCACAATAAATGTCCCAGAAAGACAATAATGTAGCAGGTTATACAAATTGCTGAACAAATTTAAAAAAAAAAAGCCTTCTATGAGGAAACACTGAGAACTGATGGAAATCTTCTGAGTATGAGTGTTCTCTTCAGTGAGAACAGACTCTGTTCTTTGTTTCTGAAATGTTAACCTATAAAATGATTCATGTCCACAAATAAGTGAGAATGAGGAGACAACTACTAAAGTAAAGGGCTTCTAAGCATTGTGGTGATGAATTATTAACACGTGTTTGCCAGGACAACTCCATGGGAGTAATTATAACATCTCCCTCCATCTGTGTCACTAACCATTCTACACCACTTACACATCAGTAGCATACGGCTCACTCCAGAATATGTGTGATCTTCTCAGGGGATTCAGTGGTAAAGAGTCCACCTGCCAATGAAGGAGATGCAGGAGACACAGATTAGATCCCTGGGAATGGAAAATCCCCTAGAGAAGGAAATGGCAACCCACATATCTTTGTATCATCTTGGTGGGGGGCGGGGTGGGTAAACATTTCAAGGCTTCAGAAAGAATGAAACTGTAATTTACAGAAATATTTTTAAACTATGCTAATTCAAACCTAAAATGTCCTGTTAAGTGCATTCGATATTTGCTTTAAAGTTTTTCCTGATAAGTTGAATTCAGTACAAATTAGGTTCATCCTGTAACTCAACCAACACTTTCACATAATAAATAATAAACTAAAATAATAATAAACTAAAATATATGTAAAACTAGCGTAATGGGGAAAATCTCTGACCTTTTCCTTCTTTGTGATATTTAATAGCCATCTTTAAACTGTATACAATGCCCTGCTTACTGTTTTTGCATTCTCACAGGGCTCCCAGCTCTCTATAAGATCCAAACCCAGTACATCTTTACCATAAAAATGAAAAAATAATGTATTCATCAGAAAATAATTTATGAAACACCTACAGTATTCACAGGGAAAAACTCCCTGTCCTCATAGAACTCACATTTTTATGGAAGTAGAAGAGCATGATAAAAGCTATACAAATACAGTGTAAACAATAAACACTATAAAGAAAAATAAACAGTGTCACAGGTGGAGAAAGACAGGCCTCTGAATTTGTCACCCACCTGCCCAAGTCAGTCTCCAGCAAGGGTCCTTCTTCCTGGTGGTGTTGGAGTCAAAAGACAAAGCTACGTCCAGTTCAGAAGCAAAGGAAAGTTATTCTTCAGTGGACTTCCCTGGTAGTTCAGACAGTAAAGAATCTGCCTACAACGCAGGAGATGCAGGAGACAGGTTTGATCCCTGGGTTGGGAATACATCTGGAGAAGGAAATGGCAACCCACTCCAGTATTCGTGCCTGGAGAATTCCATGGACAGAGAGCCTGGTGGGATGGAGTCTATGGGGTCGAAGAGTTGTGTGTCGGCCACAGCTGAGTGACTTTCACTCACTTGCTTGCTGGAGTCCATGCTCTCCCAGATAGCCCTTGAGTCAGCAGAACTGCTTCACAGGGATCTTGTCAGTGGGAAGAGCGGAGGCCTGGCAGGCATGCCTGCTGCTCGTGTTCCAGCTTGCAGTGCCAGGCACAGTGTCCCTGCACAGGCCCTGCCGCTGCCATCTTGAATCGCAATGTCGGGCACAGAGCTGCTGCACGTGGCCCGCCATGCTGAGATATGGAGGCAGCCATTTTGCAGGAGGAACTCCGGTCTGAAGTGCCAGGTGTAAGGCTTTGGCACACGGTTCCTTGTGAGAAAATGACACCAGACTAAGCACAAAGGAAAAGAAAGGAAGAGGTCAGACTTTATCACCCAGATTCTCTTTTATTTCCTGGGAGTTGTTAATGGGCTTTGTGGGTGACAGGCTGGTGATATTTGAGTAGAGTCCAGAGCGATGTAATGTGAAGGAAGAATATTCTAGATGGAAGGACTAGCAAGCACAAGATTGGGGACATGAGAAGCACATCAGGTTTTCCATTGCTGAGCAGTGAGGAGAGTAGGAAGAGAGAATGACAGAGTATGTGCAGGGGTTAACAAGATATTATTATATTTAAATTTTTTCATAAGTGAGCTAAGCTAACCGAAGTCGCTCAGGCGTGTCTGACTCTGTGCGACACCATGGACTGTAGCCTACCAGGCTCCTCCTTCCGTGAGATTCTCCAGGCAAGAGTACTGGAGTGGGTTGCCATTTCCTGCTCCAGGGGATCTTCCTGCCTAGGGATTGAACCTGGGTCTCCGACATTCCAGACAGACGCTTTAACCTCTGAGCCACCAGGGAAGCCCTTTTATATGAGCTCATTACTCACTGAATGAAACATCACTAGCAAACAATCAAACCAAAAATCAGCTCAGCTCTTGTAGAATTTATTTGGTGGAGGGATTAACATATAAATCGTGGCTATTTCATTCTTACCTGGCTCAACCAACCATTCACAAAAAGGCTTAGGATGTGTAGCCCTGTACACAAGGTTGCGTGCACCAGACCTAAGGTTTGAGAGACAAGGAGGAAAAAAGAAAAAATCAGTGCCCCACTGTGTCATCTGATAGTTTTGATGTGAGGACATTTCCATAGCAGTTGGAGATACAGACACTGGTGTTAGAAAAGTCAGACACATATTTCTAAATAAGTTAAGGTTTATTTAACTGTTATTTTCATCAGCACCACAGCCAATCATTCACCAGATATTTGAACCCTGCCAAACAAGCCCCACCAGGCACTCTTGGAAAGGCTTGCACACTCCTTTCCATGCCTGGCAGGCTCAGGATGAAGCATAACCCTGGGAGATGCCAGTATTTATACTTTGATGTGGTTCTTTAATCTAAAAGTGAGATGATTTGTGGAAAGAGAGGCAGATTTTTTTAGCATTTTATTTCTTTGGTGGGGGTCAGGGAGGAAGAAATAGCAGGTCTCTACCTGCTTCACTGACTTCTGGGTAAGCCAAGTGTTAACTAGCTACAAAAGCACACAAAAAAAAAAGAAGAAGAAGAAAGAAAGATATTATTATTAACATATTCATATTATTTATGTTTAAGGATTTATAAAATATGTGTAATTTTTCAGAGTTCTGATTTATAAATCTGCTATAAACAATGGAACATGGAGTACTGTTTAGGGTGTAGTATCGTGCATCAGTCTTTACTAATAATTATGTAGGTCTTTAATTTATGAAGATTTTAAAAAGCACTATTTTTAAGTTATTTAAAAATCCTTGGGATACAGCATAATGAGTGTATCATAAAATATATTATGCAAACTGTCCATATTTCTACACTATGAAAAAGTAACATGTAATTCATGTGCAGTCCAGCTGATTTGGCAAACTTAAAATTGAAAACTACCTTTGCCTTTTTATAGTGTGATATTAGTAGCCTTCAGAGCCAGTACAAACCACTGTGAAGCTTGGGACTTACTTTAAAAATTATGCCATAAGCCACATCAGTGATATAGAAAATTTACTTCTGGATAGAAATTTTTATTAAAAATTAATATGAGGACAAATCAGAATGTTGCACAAATTACATTTTTACACAAATATAATTTTGTCTGCAGTAAAATTTAATATTTCAGAAACCATACAGTCTTTAATTTTGTACTCATTTGCCTCACTTTCTGCTTGTATGCTATTAACTATTTAATAAACCTATTTATAACCCAAACAATTTATCTTACTTCATTGCATACACATATAAAATATCTGTGAATTCAGGAGAAAGCCCAACAGCCTACAACTATGAAATTAGAAAATACTTCAAGTAAGTGTGAACTCTGAAGAGATGGGAATTATTATACTTCCTATTGTTTTCCTAATAAGCTTAAATCATCCTAAAACTTTATCCATTTTATCCTCATAGATTCCTTGAGAAGGTCTGGGAAAAGGCATTATTATCTCTATTTTAGTAAGAAGGAATTTCAATGTGACATTTACTGGTATTTTATTTTAAATTTACCACCATTATTAGCAGAGGTTGAAATGAATTTGATATATTTCAAAATGAAAAGCATTACAATCCATGAAGAATATTTTTACACTAGAGATAAAAATAAAACAAGGAGTTAAAATGTAAAAACTCAATGAAAAAAGCTACTTGAAAGAGGTGAGCTTATTAATTTTTTTCTTCCCATGTGCTTGGTCTATCTTATTCTGTCTTTTATTTAAATTCAACCTGCTTTCTTGTCTTTTAAGAAAAGACCTTCAGGCTTCCTTCTTATAAAAGGTTTCAGAGAAGTTTTAAGGAGGGATTTGAGAGAGGAGATGATTTTGAATAATGGGCATGAAATAGGAGAGTGTTTTTAGAGTTAAGTATGGTGTGGAAAATTTCAATCTTAAAAGTGGGACTAGGAAACTATATACTATATGTTTGAGTCCTTTCTAACAAGGATAATAGTTTAAATTTTTTAATGTGATTTTCCTTTTTCTTCTGTCCTGGGTACATGACCTTCTCTCTCTTGGCCTAAGGCATCCATCTGGGTTTCTATGGGAAGAAAATAGGGATAGAGAGGTATATCCACTTTTTGAAAGTCAAAATAGAATTAAGCAGTAAAACAGGCTGTTAGCTTGAAAGACAACTTTCCAAATTTGTTTATTTTCCATTTTATCTAACAACCAAGTGTGCATGACCCATGCTCATAGAATTCTCCAGTAGAGGAGAGCTTGCTGGTCACCATTAAGGCTTAGCTGAAATATGAGAAAAGAAGGATAAGGAAAGAAAAGCCTGTCCTTTCCAACTTTGGAGATTAGAAGGAAGCTGGAAGAAAAAAGAAATAGGAATACGAAGGATCATAAATAAAGTCCATTGATGTTTTCTTCTCTGGACTATACAAAAATGAAAGTCCTGTTAAGGGTAGAAAGGAATCCCATACATTCATACTTCCACTTCTTGAGAGTCTGAGAAGTCCCTTTGAGGACTATCTTAGACAAAGGTCAATCTGGCTGGTCAGCACGGTCAAAGAAAGACTCTGAAATGCTACCTTTCTGAACCATCTTTGTTTCCAAAATTACCCATGGGTCTCGTTGTAAAGTTTGCCTGAGAGGCTCATGCGAGTAAAAATAAGGTACCTTTATCCCCATATTGAAGAGCTGGAACCAATGTGATCTCAAATTCTAGACAGCTCTATTGTATCAACAAGAACTGGTTGAGTCCAAGTCAGCCAGCAGGGCTGTTGAGCCCAAACAAGTACCAAGAGGCAGGTTATAAGTTCTAACAGCAATACTCCATAAACCACGACATCATCTTAGGGTGAGAAGCGGGAGTAGAGGTTTTTCCCTGGGAGACTGGGTATTCTTAGCCAAATGAAGTGCTTAGTATTATTGAAAGGGCTCTTTAAACTACCTATTAGATTTTTAGTTAATTTTCTTCCCCGTTAATCAGTAGAGAGGTGGGCCTTAAGAAAAAAGATGGGATTAGTTATAATCAAAGGAGGTGGGCTGCCAAGTCAGCTGGGCAGGGAGGGTGGGTCATTCTGTGGAATGAGGCTCCCACTGCAGACGGTCCCACGCTCCGCCCCTTACCCTGTCTGGTAAATGTGAGTGTGTGTGCACGCATGCGCGCGCCCCAAGTGCCGGGGGGCAGAGATGGACCTCTGAGGAAGAATAACCGGAAGGGGACACCTGAGTAGAAAGAGAGAGGAAAGAGTGACACCGAAGAAAGGGGTAACAACCTGAAGTGGAGGGCCTTGAAATGCTGCCGACTGGATGTCCGGTCTCTCTGTCTGCAGTAAAGATGGCCTCCTGACCTCTCTTTGGGGTAGGGTGGGAAAGAAGGTAATGCTTGAAAATGATCGCATCCGGGTGAGGAAGATTCCTGACTTCATCCTAGAAAATGGTGCTTGCACCCATCCATATGCCCATCCATCATTTCACTCACCAGACTGTGACTAGGTCCTACTCAGTTCTTGATACTGCCAAGCCCTTGGAGGTGAAATAGGAAAGTTTAGGTGCGGCATAGAGCCCAGTGTGGGGCTAAGTAGATCCTTGCTCTGCCTCACCAGGTGTGGACGTAACCTTACAACATCTGCTAGCATTTACAGAGTACCGTCACGGGCCAGGCACTGGGATAGCTACGAATGTGGCAGACAAGTGTTCTGCCCTCATGGAATTTACATTCTAGTGGGAAGTTTCCCCCTTTGCAAAAGAGGAACAGTAATAGTGTTCTCATAAAATATTGTGAAGATTAAGCAAGAGATGGATGTAAAGGGCTTATCAGGGTGCTTGATACATGGTGAAACACTCGAGCACATATCTCTTTTCATCATTCTGATGTGAATTAAACTTCATAAGGCAAAGAATTATATTGTTCACTGTTATACGCCCAGCACATGCCTGACACGTGCCAGGTGATCAGTAATTATTTGATATATGAATGGGTGGGTAACCTGACTCTGGAACTCAACGCTGGACTACAGTTTCTAAAAGAGAAATAGGAACCCAGTGTTGTGGAAAACTGGAGAGTGTCATCTTGGGGAGGGGAGTTGTCAAGGAATGCTTCACCGAAGAGGTGACATTGAAATGGGCGCTGGAAGATGATGAATTGTCTTGTTGGGAACAAACAATGTGAGGAAGTTCTAGTTTAAAAGAAAAATTCTAGTCTGAAAGAAAAATCAGAATAATTAGTTTTCTTCTGTCCTTTCAGATTGTTTGAGCTATGGTTCCTGCTGTCTGAGAGCTACAGTCTCATCAATAAATTAAGACTGATATTGTTGTTCAGTTGCTAAGTCATGTCCAACTCTTTGTGACCCCATGTACTGCAGCACACCAGGCTTCCCTTCACTATCTCCTGGAGTTTGCTCAAATTCATGCCCATCGAGTCGGTAATACCATCCAATTATCTCATCCTCTGTTGTTTCCTTCTCCTTTTACTTTCAATATTTCCCACAACAGGGTCTTTTTTAATGAGTCAGCTCTTCACATCAGGTGGCCAAAGTATTGGAGCTTCAGCTTCAGCATCAGTCCTTAAATGGATGTTCAGGGTTGATTTCCCTTAGGACTGACTGGTTTGATCTCCTTGCTTGCCAAGGGACTCTCAAAAGTCTTCTCCAGCACTCTTAGCCAGGACAATATGAAGACCAAGATTGTAACAGCATTTTGAAGATGATGAGATTTTGAGGGTAAGGAAATGAAACCTTCAGTTGATGAAATGCTCTGCAGGAAGACTCTCCAGACTGACAACAATGGTGTTGAACATGGAATTTTAACCTTAATTATACAGAAAATAAAAAATGCACTTTTGAGTCGGGTTTCCAAGTGATGAAACTGTGGTAGCAAGGGTCATGTGATTTCCTTTAAAGCCAAGGAAAAGCAAGTGAAAGTATTGTAAGGACTTCAAGGCCTACACTTCTTCTTCCTAATAAGATGATCACGTGTAGCTAGCACTATTCTTTCCCTTTCCTTTTACCCTTTAATACAGATGTGACAACTGAAACTATTCTTTTTGTGACCATGGGACCATAAAGCAACATACCATAGATGATGAGAAACAAAAAGATCATAAATATTAGGTGACATATCTGAGTGCCTTCACCACTGCTTACCATCAGATTTCTCATATGAATAAAACATATCTGCATATGATAGTCTTATTAATTCAGACTTCCTGTTACTTATAGTGAAAATTATTCCTAAGTAGTACAAGAAAGAATAAGCAGAAGAGGATTATGGAGGTCCTGGTATACTTTACTTACTAAGTAGCTTGGGTTTTATAATAAAGAACATGATGATTTAAGGATTTAAAACAGGAAAGTGACTTGGTTAAAGTTTCATTATAGAAAAGTAATATTAGAAACACTGTGAAGTATGAGCATTAGAAAATGGTAAGACTAACCTAAAGAAGAAAGAGCTAAACTGTAAGAAATAAATGGTTTAAATTAAGAGAGTAATATTAGAGATGAAGAGATAAAGCCCAAAATATATTAAGGGACTTGTATCAACAGGATTCAGTGGTAAGAGAGAAAAATGTCTTGTATTGCTTCTAAGTTGTCTAGAAAGAGTAGTGGTATGAATAGTAAAACGAGGAATATAAGAAGAAGAAAAGTTTGTAGACTGATAAATTCACTTTGGAGATTTTGAGTTTGAGATGCTTAAGTAACATCAAATGGCATATGGGTTTATAGTCCTAGAGATATCTATCTAGAGAGAGAGATCTGCAAACCATCAGCGAAGGTGAGAAGCAAGTGGAATATAAAATATGGAGAGCAAGAAATGTGTATTATAATTCTGGGGAATACCAATATTTAAGGGAAAAAAAAAGAGAGAAAAAGATACCTTTGATGGAGACAAAGAAAGAACGGGCCAAAAAGGGCAGAGAAAAACCAGGAGGGATAGGGATCAAAAATGCCAAGGGAAAAGAGACCATGGTCATGGGTCACATTCTGCTGTTAAGTAAGTGTTAAATGTTAAATAAGATAAGAACAGAGAGTTGGATTTAGCAACTCAGAGATTATAGGTGACCTTGGTGGCAACAGTTTCATTAAAGTGTTGGGAGTTAGAAAACAGACTGTGGTGAGTTAAGGAGTTAATTTAAAATGAGAAAAGTGAGACAGTGAAAATAAACCATTCTCTTGCTGGGCTTGACAGGGAAGTTAGTGGCATTAGAACTTCATTTATACTCAGATTGGATTACCAGAGATTTGAGTAGTAATAAAATTTTAAAATAACTGGGAATTATTTTAAAAGTATAAAAGCATGCTGTGGAGATGGCTTTCTGCAGTATAATATTTCAGTTCTTTCATAAAGGACTGTGCCCCATGTCATGTGAAATTATGTTACCCTATTACCCAAGAAAATAATTTCCTAGAAAACAGAATAAAAGATCCCATGCATCTGTATGTTTGTAAGGGCAAAGAATAAGGGAGACCTGGGTTCAGTCCCTGGGTTGGGAAGATTGCCTGGAGAAGGGAAATGCTACCCACTCCCGTATTCTGGCCTGGAGAATTCCATGGACTGTGTAGTCCGTGGGGGTCGGTCGCAAAGAGTTGGACATGACTGAGTGACTTTCACTTTCAAAGAATAAATACTTGTGGATTGAATTCATCCCTCTTCAAGGAATCCATTTTGCTAACTTACTGGAAAATGAACTTGGATTATCTGTAGAAGAAAAACCCAAGGCCAGTGGTACAAGTCCCTGATTGACAGTGAGGTAGAGGTTTATTTTTAACACAGGTCTCAGAATCTTTATAGATCAGATCTCTGTGACTTGATGACATGTTCTGAAGTAATGTCATCTTCCTTCAGGTGCCCTAATTCTTGGTAGCAAGGGAATTTAACGTCACTTTTTCTTAGGACAGTGAAACGTGTAAGCTCTGTACTTATTACCTTTCTGCAGCAGTTTCTGTGTCTGGCTCAGTTATTTCTTCCTGCGAACAATTTGTTTTTTCCATACAGTGAAAGACAGTATATTCTTGTAGTTAAAAGCATGAAGGGTTAGACAGATGTGTCCTAGTTCCATCATTTAACTTGGTATAAGGTGGGATAATAATACTACCTTTCTCACAAAGTCATTGTAAGCATTAAATGACTAGCGCGTGAAAGCAATCAGAAAGTGTTAGTTGTTAGCTAAGTTGTAGCTAAAATTCAATGTGAGTGTAGACTGCAAAATACTTAGGGGTCTAGAGCAACCTCTAAGATCTCTTGAGTCCTTTTTGGACACGTTTCTCACAAGGTAGCAAGTATAAGTGAATATTTCAAATTTTTAGAATTATGTTAACCTCAGTTAATAATACATAAATTATTCTTCAAGTTAATTTATGAAGAACAGATTGAGTGTTTGCTGGGGGATGTGGGACTGGGGTGAGAAAGAAGGTATTACGAATTTGGAAGGGACTCCTGGGAAACTTCTGAGGTTCTGGCAGTTTATCCTCTTTATGTATTTTATAACTCTACTGTTAGGTGCATATCCATTTTTATAGCTATTATATTTTCCTAACAACTCTCTTATCATCATGAAATGTTCCTTCTTTGTCTGTAGCAATATTTCTTGTTTTTAAAACTATTTAGTCTGATACTTCTATAGGCACTACTATAGACAATATTTTCATCCTCCCAAAATTTATATCTTAGAAGCTTACTCCCAATGTAACGGAATTAAGAGATGGAGCCTTTGGGAAATGATTAGGTCGTGAGGGTGGAGTACTCATGAATGAGATTTGTGCCCTAATAAGAGATCTAAGAGCCCTTGACCCATTCTGCCACATGAGGCTGTAGTGAGAAGACCCTTAGGGTCCAGAGAGCAGGCACTCACCAGATATTGAATCTGCCAGCCCCTTAATCTTAGACTTCCAGCCTCCAGAATGCTTGTTGGTTTTAAGCCACCCAGTCTTTGATACTTATGTGATAGCAGCCCAAACTAAGACATCCACTCTCTTTTATGGTTACTGATTCATTCCATTCTGCCACATGAGGCTGTAGTGAGAAGACCCTTAGGGTCCAGAGAGCAGGCACTCACCAGATATTGAATCTGCCAGCCCCTTAATCTTAGACTTCCAGCCTCCAGAATGCTTGTTGGTTATAAGCCACCCAGTCTTTGATACTTATGTGATAGCAGCCCAAACTAAGACATCCATTCTCTTTTATGGTTACTGATTCATATATTTTTGATATCCTTAAACTTTCACCCTGTTTGCATGTTTGAATCTGAAGTGTGTCTTAGAGACAACATGTGATTGGATCTTCTTAATTTCAGTCTGGCAGTCTCTGCCATTTCATTAGTGTTGAGTCCATTCACATTATGCTTATTGACATGGTTAAATTTATATCAGACATTTTGTCTTCTATATATCTCATGTCTTTTTTATTCCTTTTTCTTTTACTGTAGTCTTTTGTGTTAATTTTTTACTGTATCATTTTAATATTTCTGATTTTTTTAGCCATCTGTTTCTTAGCTAAATTTTCTTGAAAGTGAAAGTCGATCAGTCGTGTCCAACTCTGCAACCCCATGGACTATATATAGTCCATGGAAATGTCCAGGCCAGAATACTAGAGTGGGTAGCCTTTCCCTCCTCCGGGGTATCCCCCCAACCCAGGGATTGAACCCAGGTCTCCCACATTGCCGGCAGTTCTTTACCAGCTGAGCCACAAGGGAAGCCCTAAAAGAGAAAATAACGTATTTACAGAGCATTTGGTGTATTTCCCATTTATAATGCCCTTCATTTCTTCAGGAACTTTTACTGTCTGGTGTCATCTTTCTGTCCGGAGGACTTCCTTTAGTATGTCTTGTAGGGCAGATATGATAGCAACAAATTCTCTGTCTTTATCTGTGAATGTCTTTATTTAGCCTTTGTTTTGAGGTATGGTTTTCTTAAATATCTAATTCTTGATTGACAGCCTATTTTCTTTTACCATTTTGAATGTGTCATTGTACTGCCTCTGCCCTTCATTGTTGCTGGTGAGAAATCAGATATTGACAGTTTTGTTGTTCCCCTGTACTTGATAAGTTGTTTTTAGATTTTGTCTTTGAGGAAATTTGACTCTGGTATCTGTAAGAGATAGATCTGTGTAGTTGGGGTTCACTGAGCTCGGATCTTTAGATTAACTCTTTTCATCACAGTTTTGATATTTTTAGTCACTTTTTCAAATACCTGTTCTCTCTTCATTTCTGAAACTCTAATCACATGTGTTGTGACGGGTCCTTTTTTTTTTCCATCTCCTCCCCCCCCCCCTTAGTTCCTATTGGATGTCTATTGTTCTGACTTCAAGTTTACTTAATCCTTGACCAATGCAAGTCTGCTGAGCCCATCTGTGAATATTTTATTTCAGTTACTGACTCTTCCCTCTTTGTTTTCATTTTGTTTCTCTTTGTAAATAATGTCTGTCCTTTTTCATGGTTCTGTTTTCTAAAATCATCGTCATCATGCTCATTTAAGTTTTTAAACCTACTCCTTTTAGTGTTTTCAACAAATTATTTATAAATGGTTTTTACTTTTATCATCTTAAAATTTTAAAAATTTATATTGGAGTGCAGTTGATTTATAATTTTGTTAGTGCGTATATACAGCAAAGTGAATCAGTTATATGTGTATGTGTGTGTGTCTCCATTCATTTTCAAATTCTTTTCTCTTATGTCACTACAGAATATTGAGTAGAGTTCCTTGTGCTATAGTCAGTCTTTATTAGTTATCTATTTTATATTTAGTAGTGTGTGTATGTTAATCCTAATCTCCCAGTTTATCACTTGCCTCCCAGTGTTTTTCCTTTTGTAACCATAAGTTTGATTTTGAGATTGGTGGGTCTGTTCTATTTTGTAAGCAGGTTCATTTGTATCATTTTTAAAATTAGATTTCACATATCAGTGATTTCATATGATATTTGTCTGACTTAACTTCACATAATATAATCTTTTGATGATGGCCATTCTGATCAGTATGAAGTGATATCTCATTGTAGTTTTGATTTGCATTTATTTCTCTAGTAATTAGTGATGTTGAGCATCTTTTCTTGTGCTTTTTGACTATATATCTTCTTTAGAAAAATGTCTTTATATATTTCACCCATTTTTGATTGGGTTGTTTGTTTGTTTGTTTGTTTTAACTGCATGAATTGTTTGTATGTTTTGGAGATTAACCCCTTGTCAGTTGCATTGATTAAAAATTAAATCTCTCATTGATTAAAAATTAAAACACTCATTCTGTGAGTTGTCTTTTCATTTTGTTTATGATTTCCTTTGCTGTGCAAAACTTAAAGTTTAATTAGGTCTCATTTGTTTATTTTTGTTTTTATTTTCATTACTGTAGGAAGTAGATCAAAAATGATATTGCTGTGACTTATGTTGAGCCTGTGTTTTCCTCTGAGAGTTTTATAGTTTCCAGCCTTACTGTTAGGTCTTTAATCGTTTTCATTTTTGTCTATGTGTTAGGGAGGGTTCTAATTTCCACTTTTTTGCATATAGCTGTCCAGTTTTCCTAGCACGCTTACTGAAGAGACCATGTTTCCTGCCTTGTATAGCCTTGCCTCCTTTATCACAGATTAGTTGAAAATAGGTGCATGGGTTTCTCTCTGGATTTCTGTCCTGTTGCACTGATCTTTATTTCTGTTTTTGTGCCCGTACTCCATTGTTTTGAGGACTGTAGTTTTGTAGTGTAATGTGCAGTCAGGGAGCCTGATTCCTCTAACTCCCATTTTTCTTTTCTCACGATTGCTTCGGCTATTCACGGTCATTTGTGTTTCCATACAAATTCCTAAAATTTTTGTTCTAATTCTGTGAAAAATGTCGTCAGTAATTTGATAGAGATTGCATTGAATCTGTAGATTGCTTTGGATAGTATAGTCATTTTGACAGTATTGACTCTTCCAATCCAAGAACACTATATGTTTTTCCATCAGTAGCATCTTTGATTTCTTTCATCAGCATCTCATAGTTTTTTGAGTACAGATCTTTTAGCCTCCTCAGGTAGGTTTATTACTAGGTATTTTATTCTTGATGTGATGGTAAATGGGATTGTTTGCTTAATTCTCTTTCTGGTCTTTCATTGTTTATAGAAATGCAAGAGATTTCTGTATATTAATTTTGTATCCTGTGACTTCAGCAGATTCTTTGATGAGCTCTAATGGCATCTTTAGGATTTGCTGTGGATA
Source organism: Madoqua kirkii (assembly GCA_006408675.1). Taxonomy (NCBI): domain Eukaryota; kingdom Metazoa; phylum Chordata; class Mammalia; order Artiodactyla; family Bovidae; genus Madoqua; species Madoqua kirkii. Next base: position 45,222 of record SJYC01081908.1, on the reverse strand, counting down.
GTATGTCATGTACAGACAATGACAATTTTACTTCTTATCCAATTTGAATTTCTTTTATTTCTTTTTCTTCTCTGGTTGTCATGGCTAGGACATCCAAAACTGTGTTGTGTAGAAGTGGGAAGAGTAGACGTGCTTGCCCCTGATCTTAGAGGCATGGTGTGTGTGTACTATCCTGTCTAACTCTTTGCCCTCCCTTGGACTGTCCCCGTGATACTCCTCTCTCCATGGGATTTTCCAGGCATGAAATAAGAGTGGTTTGCCATTTCCTTCTCCAGTGGCTCTTCATGACCCAGAGATAAAACCTGCATCTCCTGCATTGACAGGCAGATTCTTTACCACTTGTGCCATCTGAATGACCTAAATTTTTCACTATTGAAAGTGATGTTAGCTGTGGGTTTGTCATATATGGCCTTCATTTTGCTGAGATGAGTTCTCTCTATACCACTTTCTGGAGATTTCTTTTTTTTTTTAAATGATAAATGAGTTTTTGAATTTTGTCAGATTCTCTTTCTGCATCTATTGAGATGACCGAATGGTTTTTCTTCTTAAGTTTGTTAATGTGGTGTGTCACTGATTAGCATATATGGAAGAACCCTTGCATCCTTGGGGTAAATCCTGTTTGATCATGGTATATGATCCTTCTAGTATATTGTTGGATTTGATTTGCTATATTTTGTTAAGGATTTTTGCATCTGTGTTCATCAGTGATATTGGCCAGTAATTTTCTCCTTTTTGTGGTACCATCTGGATTTGGCGGTAGGATAATGGTGGACTCGTAGAATGAGCTTAGGGGTGTTCCTTCCTCTGCAGTTTTTTGGAAACATTTCAGAAGGATAGGTGTTAACTCTTCTCTCAATGTTTGATAGAATTTGCCTGTCAACATTTGTTACAAGTGTTTTGATCACAGTTTCAATATCAGTACTTATGATTGATATGGACTTATTTTCTGTTTGTTGTTCAGTCTTGGAAGATTGTACCTTTCTAAGAATTTATGATCTTTTGTATTTCTGTGATGTCTATTGTAACTTCTTTGTCATCTCTAACGGTATTGTTTTGAGCCTTCTGCCTTTTTGTATTAGTAAGTCTAGCTGAAGATTTATCAATTACAACTTTTCAAAGAACCAGCTTTTAATTTTGTTGATATTTTCCTTTGTTTTCTTCATCTCTATTTCATTTGCCTGCTCTGATCTTTATATCTTTCCTTCTAACAACTTTGGATTTTGTTTGTTCTTCTTTCTGTAGGCGTAAAGCTATGTTGATATTTTTTGTGTTTCCTAAGGTAAGATTGCATTGCCATAACTTCCCTCTTAGAACTGCTTTTGCTGCATATCATAGGTTTTGCATCATCATGCTTTCATTATAATTTGTGTGTAGGTGTTTTTTGTTTCCGCTCTGATTTCTTCAGTGATCTACTGGTAGTTCAGTGTCAAATTGTTTAGTGACCACATGGTTGCTTTTTTTTTTTTACAGGTTTTTTTTCTGTAATTTATTTTTAATCTCATAGTGTTGTGGTCAGAAAAGATGCTTGATATGATTTCAATTTTCTTAAATTTACTGAAGCTTGATTTATGGCCCAAGATGTGACATATCCTGGAGAATGTTCCAAGTGCACTTGAAAAGAAAGTATATTCTACTTTTGGATGAATTTTTCTATGAATATCAATTGTCTATCTTGCTTAATGTGTCATTTAAGGCCTGTGTTTCCTTATTGATTTTCTTTCCGGATGATCTGTCCATTAGTGTTAGTGGGATGTTAAAGTCCCCCAGTATTACTGTCAGTTTCACCTTTTATGACTGTTAGCATTTGCCTTACATATTGAGGTGCATCTAGGTTTGGTGTGTATATATTTATAGTTGTTACATCATCTTCTTGGATTGACCCCTTGATCATTACGTAGTTTCCTTCCTTGTCTCTTGTAACAGTATTTTTTTAAAAAGCCTGTTTTATCTGATGTGAGTATTGCTACTTCAGCTTTCTCTTGGTTCTGTTTGCACAAAATACATTTTTTCCATCCCCTCACTTTGTCAGTCTGTATGTGTCCCTGGATCTGAAGTGGGTCTCTTATAGGTAGCCTGTACACAAGTCTCATTTTTTTTATATATTCAGCTGTTGTAAATCTTTTGGTTGGAGCATTTTGTGAATCATTTTCAACTTGATTTTGTTATGTCTTTTTTCCCCTTCCCCTTTTGTTCTTTTGTGACTTGAGGATTATTTTTATTTAGTATTGTGTTTGGGTTGCATTTCCTTTTTTGTGTGTGTCGTAGTTTTTTGGTTTTAGTTCCCATGGGGTTATGATACAGCAGTCTATATCAGATCAGTTCAGTTCAGTTGCTCAGTCATATCTGACTCTTTGCAACCTCATGGACTGCAGCACCCAGGCCTCCCTGTCCATCATCAGCTTTCTCTTGTAACAGTATTTTTTTAAAAAGCCTGTTTTATCTGATGTGAGTATTGCTACTTCAGCTTTCTTTTGGTTCTGTTTGCACAAAATACATTTTTTCCATCCCCTCACTTTGTCAGTCTGTATGTGTCCCTGGATCTGAAGTGGGTCTCTTATAGGTAGCCTGTACACAAGTCTCATTTTTTTTATATATTCAGCTGTTGTAAATCTTTTGGTTGGAGCATTTTGTGAATCATTTTCAACTTGATTTTGTTATGTCTTTTTTCCCCTTCCCCTTTTGTTCTTTTGTGACTTGAGGATTATTTTTATTTAGTATTGTGTTTGGGTTGCATTTCCTTTTTTGTGTGTGTCGTAGTTTTTTGGTTTTAGTTCCCATGGGGTTATGATACAGCAGTCTATATCAGATCAGTTCAGTTCAGTTGCTCAGTCATATCTGACTCTTTGCAACCTCATGGACTGCAGCACCCAGGCCTCCCTGTCCATCATCAGCTTTTGGAGTTTACTCAGACTCATGTCCATTGAGTCCGTGATGCCATCCAGCCATCTCATCCTCTGTCATCCCCTTCTCCTCCTGGCTTCAGTCTTTCCCAGCATCAGCATCTTTTCAGATGAGTCAGTTCTTCGTATCAGGTGGCCAAAGTATTGGAGTTTCAGCTTCAGCATCAGTCCTTCGAGTGAATATTCAGGACTGATTTCCTTTAGGATTGACTGATTGGATTTCCTTGCTGTCCAAGGGACTCTCAAGAGTCTTCTCCAACACCACAGTTCAAACACATCAGTTCTTCAGCACTTAGCTTTCTTTATAGTCCAACTCTCACATCCATACATGACTACTGGAAAAACCATAGCTTTGCCTAGATGGACCTTTGCTGGCAAAGTAATATCTCTGCTTTTTAATATACTGTCTAGGTATGTCATAACTTTTCTTCCAAGGAGCGAGCGTCTTTTAGTTTCATGGCTGCAGTCACCATCTGCAGTGATTTTGGGGTCCCCAAAGATAAAGTCTATCACTGTTTCCCCGTCTATTTGCCATGAACTGATGGGACCAGATGCCATGATCTTAGTTTTCTGCATGTTGAGTTTTAAGCCAACTATACAGTGTTGTTTTTAAGTTACTGGACTTTTATTTTCAGATGCATTTCCCACTTCCTGCAATTGTAGTCTCATCTCACAGTTGCTGGTTTTAATGTCTTATTCATACGGATGAGTTTTTACATTTACTGTTTATTTGCCTTTATTGGTGAGCTTTCCCACTTGTGATTTTCTTGTTTCTAGTTATGGTCTTTTTCTTTTTCCTTCCTTTCACCCCTCACCACCACCCCCCCAACCCCTGCTAGAAAAGTTCGTTTTTATCATTTGTTATAAAGCCAGTTTGGTGATGCTGAATTCTCTTAGCCTCTGCTTGTCTGTAAAGCTTTTGATTTCTCTGTCAAATGTGAATGAGAGCCTTGCTGAGTAGAGTATTCTTGGTTGTAGATTTTTCCCTTTCATCACTTTAAATATGTCATGCCATTCTTTTCAGCAGAGTTTCTGCTGAAAAATCAGCTGATAACTATGGGGATTCCCCTGTATGTTAGTTATTTGCTACTGTTAATGTTTTTCTTTGTGTCTAATTTTTGTTAGTTTGATTAATATGTGTCTTGACGTGTTCTTGGATTCATCCTATATAGTAATATCTGTGCTTCCTTTACTTGAGTGTTTCCTTTCTTGTATTAGGGAAGTTTTCAGCTGTAATATTTTTTTCAGGCCTTTCTCTTCTCCTTCTGGGACCCCTAAAATGTGAATATTGGCACATTCAGTGTTCTCCCGGAGATCTCTGAGACTGTCCTCGTTTCTTTTCATTATTTTTTCTTTGTTCTGTTCTGTGGTGATAATTTCTACCATTCTTTCAGCTTACTTATTCGTTCTACCTCAGGTTTTCTGCTGTTGATTCCTTCTAATTTAGTTTTCATTTCAGTTACTATACTGTTCATCTCCATTCGTATTTTCAATCTTACAGCTCTTTGTTAACAATTTCTCGAAGCTTCTTGGTCTGTTCCTCCATTCTTTTTCCGAGATTTCATATCATCTTTACTATCATTACTCTGAATTCCTTTTCAGGTGGACTGCCTGTCTCTTCTTTAGTTAGTTGTTCTTGTGGGATTTTATCTTGCTCCTCTGTCTGAAACATACTTCTCTTGCCGTGTCATCTTCTGTAGCTTTCTGTGTTTGTGGTCTCCTTTCCACAGGGAGCAGGAGAGCAGTTCTTCCCGCTCCTAGTGACTACCCCCTGGTGGATCTTGTCCCTCTGGTGGGTAGGCCCATGTAGAGGGGTATATTTTGAGGTGGCTGTAAACTCAGTACAGCTTTAGGCAGCTGATGTGGTGACCAGGGCTTGCACTGGATATTGAGTGGGACCTCCCCTTTGCTCTGTGCTTGTCACTGCCCTGTCAGGGGCAGGATCTGCTCCCTTGCTGTTGGAGTAGGAACCCCCAGAGGTGTTTGTGAGGTACGATTCTGAGCTGTGGTGCCGGATAGGTGGGATTGGAGCACTCCCACGGGAGAGCTCCCTGAGGGCCTCCCTGGAGCTGCTCACCTGTGCATGTGCTCTGTCATGTCACTTTTCACCGATGTGCGGGCTCACGGGTTACACGGTTGTTGGCACTGCTCTCAGCCCTGTCGTAACCCTGGGTAGGCCTGTGGTTGGCCCTGGTGTCTCTCAGGCATTATTTTCACCAGGCCACCAGCGCAGATTCACTGAAGGTAGGTCTCAGCACTTGCAGTAGCCATGCCCCTGGATCTGCTGTGGTAGCCATGGAAGCAGCTCAGCCTCTGGCCTGGCCCAGCCCCTGTGCGTATCTGCCCACAAAGCCCACAGCTCTAAAGCTGGACCCATCTCAGCTTTGAGAGCACTCATGGTTTATTGGGCTGTTCTGTAGGTGCTGAATTTACAGAATCAGCAGCATGGATATAAATCCACAGTTCGCACAGCCGTGAGCAGAGATACCATCTCTTCTCTCTCCGTCGCATGGCTCCTGGGACTCAGCTGGGGTGTCAGCCCCCTTCTCCATGTGGGCTCCCTAGCTGGTTTCTCCTCCTGAGGCTGCCCCAGGGCACATGAGCCTGCCCAGGCAGAATGGGGCCAACGCATGAAAACCCGGGTTTGTGAGTCTGCCCACATGTGATGGGCAAGCCCACCCCTCCTAGTGGTGGCAGGGCCCCGTGTGAGGGGGAGAGGCTACAGTGGCGGCCGCGCCCATCATGCGCCGCTCGACCATGGAGCTTCATTTCTCTGGAGGCCCAGGCTTCTTGCACATGCATTCCCGGTTCCTGGTTGTGGACTTCTCGCTCCCGTCCCTACAGGCTGTTTCTTCATAGCCAACAGCAGTCCTCTACCCGGGTCTGTTCTCCAGACCCCACGTTCCAGCCCCAAGCCCCATCCACACTAGCAGACCCACACTTTAGGCTGGGGTGCGCGGGGCTGTGGCACACACTATCCAGGTGGGTCTCACTCTGTCCTGCCTGCCACTGACCAGTTGCTGCACTCCGCTCCAAGCCCCCAGGGCTCCTTTTCTGACCCTGCTGATCTCCCTGCTGGTGAGGGGGCTTCCCCAGGTGCGGGACTTTTTCTTTGCCTTCAGCTCCTCACCCCTCCCCAGGAGTGCAGGTCCTGTCCTGCTTGCTCTCGTCTGTCTTTCTTCTGTCCGGCCCCTCCTGTGGGGATCTTGTTTGTCCTTTCGGGTGTCCAAGGCCCTCTGCTGGCTTTCTGCAGGTACTCTGTGAGAATTGTTCCATTCGTAGTAGTGTTCTTGATACATTTGTGGGGAGAGATGAACTCCATGTTCTCCTGCTCTGCCGTCTTGATTCCTCCCTTCTGTAGTCACTTTTTGTGGGTTAGATCTAGTATCCCTGTATAATCAGATGTTTCTGTCACCTGCTGCTTTTTCCTGATTGTGGTCAAACTTTCTCTTTGCCTGTCTTACAATTTTTTTTGTTGTTGATGAATCTGGGTATTTTAAGTAATATTGTTGCAACTGTAAAGCCTGACCCTCCCCCGTGCCCCAATTATTTTTGTTGTTGCTATTTTGCCTGTCTGCTTATATGTGTAGTAATTTATCTGGACTTACCTGGACTTAACTGTGTGATTCATTTCCTCTGGGATGTGTGGCCACTGATGGCTCTGTTTAGTTGGTTTTTGTTTTTGTTCTTGTTTTCTTTGTTTTTATTTTTTTTTTAAATTTTGATTCTGGCTTTCTTGAGGTTGTGTCTGTTTCCACACAGTGTAGTGGGCATCCAGTACTGGTTAGAGATTATATTCAAACATATCAAACCAATATGGCTTCCACTTACTATCAGTGGATTATATGTGAATTTAGAAGTATATTCCAAGTTGAGATAGTTTTCGGGTCTACGCCTCTTGTGTTTCCTTAGTACGTGTGCACAGGCTTCTGATAAAACAAGAATGCGTGAATAGTTTGATCCTTCTCGAGTGTGCACACCAAGTCCAGTCAGCCAGGATATTTGAAACGCTGGTCAAGTGCCTCTGTGACTCAGTCTCTTTTTATCTTCCCAATACATTTGTCTGTCCCGTGGCTCTTTTACGTTTGTCTTTGCCCAACCAGGACTACAACCACAGATCAGTAGAACCCCTGGCTCTCCCCCATTTGCTTGGCTCTCAGATTACAGCACCACGAGGCATGGATTATTTCACCTTTAAATCAAGTCAGTCCTCCAGCAGTAACACTGCTGGTTATTCGTAGCTTACCTTGTGGTGTGCAAATTACCACACTGAATGATGGGAGGAAGAAAGGGAGCAGTCCCTAGGAAGTGTGCCAGGGATTTTCATGGTGATTTCCTAAAGTTCAGTAGTTTTTCATAAATAAGCGTTAGTCACATTGTCATAAGCCTGTAATCCATTTCCAGGACACTGAAATGGTTGTGCTTGATCTTTATGTCCAGTTTTGTAGTTACTCTTAGAGGGTTTGGAAACCTAGTTTGGCCACATCAGAAGTCTCACTTGATATTGTTTTGAACTGTGTAAGTATTTTACACTTTCAAATGTTAAAACTAAATCAGAAAGGATAAGGAAAATTAACCGTTAAAATGGATTATAAACAGAAACAAATTGCTGTAACTGTATCAAATTGATTACATGTTAGCATAACTATTTCAAGTTAATTACATAGAGAAGGTAATTCCAATAAATTTGGCTGTATATCCTTAGTAGAATATGTTCTAAAGTTGAAAAAAAATGAGATCCTGAACTTTATGTAGTAGATTATAAGTAGTGATAGTCGCATAGTATTTGAAACTTTTGTTTATTGTTGGATATCTAGGATTTCTGTTTTATTTCTTTATTTACTCCTGGGATTTCTGTTTTATTAAGGTGTATTTTCATGAGTCTCTTCACTGAGAGGACCTAAAAGTAATGACTCCCTCATAACAGCAGCTAGATCTTAGTTTTGAAAAAATGACTGATTCCAGGTGCAGGGAAGTTTGTACAGGCAGAGTAAAAACTATTGCACTTGGACTATAATGTATACCTGCAGCAAAATTTACCCTTAGGGGGATAGATCCAGGCAAAGATTCATGCAGATCCTGAGTGGGCTAAGAAGTCTTGGATAAAAAATCTGGAGGATGGCCTAAAGGGGCCCACAGGAGGAAGAGTGCAGTCAGAGGAGGAGCTTGACTGGCCTCTTTTGCCCAGGCCTAAGGAATGTGCAGTGTTCTTCAACTCATGAAACCGTCTAAGCATTTTGTAACCATCTAGACTTTCTGCAGTGCTTTTAAAAAAAATTCTCTTATAATTTTTAGAAAACAACCTGAGGTAGAATTGAATTGCCCAGTTAGAGGCGTTTTGTACAGTTTACATTCAGAGGAAGATCATGTGGGGAAGGAAGTGAAAATAGTCCTGGGGAAGAGGTCTGGTTTGTGTTAGACTTGGAAAACAGCAAAATTTGGTTTGGGCAGTTGAAAGGAAAATCTGGAAGAAAAACAATGGCATTTCCAAGGTGGATGCATAAGCAAAAGAATGGAATGAAGAATAAGAGATCCAACTATGTAGAAGAGAGGACTTGTGTAGTAATGGGAGATAAGACTGAGTATGTTGGAATAGAAATTTGTTGCAAAAAATAAAAGATTTCTGAATCTTGAAATTTTTTTTTAACCTGTAAAATAGGTAAAGATCTCAGAACTGTCTTGGGAAGCAGATGAGTAGGTTCTGATGTGTATGACAGCAGATGTCAAGCAGTGAAATCTATACTGGTAGAGTTTATAGTGAACTGAGTAACAGGCTGAAAAGTTGCAATTGTAGTGATAACAGTTGAAATAAACTCCCTTCATCAAGGGCATTGTGTTTTTGAGGTTTTCCGTGGCAGCTCCTGTGATGATTCACAATGCAAAATACCTCTCTGTTTCTCCCTGAGCTTTCAGTAATGGGGAGGTCTACTGAGTTCAGAGTCCTGTAAAATTTCTTTGGTTCCCATTCTTAAGGAAATAAAATTCTAGAACAGATGTTACCCCATGAGGCCTCCCCAGAATCTGGAAGCATGTGAGAGGGCCCTAACTACATTAGACCAGAACCTGGAAGATTTGCACCTTGTAATGCCGCAGGATACCAGCCCTACCAAGTCCCTTACGTGTGGTGCTCTTGGCACTTAGCGGGCTGAGTAAGACTTGCGCTATGGAGTCTGTCCTTGGATTCCATAGCATTACACAGCGTGCGTGCCATCCTTTGGTTAAAGAATGTGTTCTGGCGGCAGAATAAATCCTAGTCTTTGTAATAGGATCAAGTTAGTCTCCTGGCACAGCTGGGAGACAGTGCAGCTTTCTTTTCAAAGTGCTATTTTTAGCTGTTGCCAAGGAGATATTCAGCATGATATTGATAATTGCATTAATCCTCGATTTAACACAGTCTGTGAAAGCAACAGCTCTTTTCCAGTGTTTATTACTTAATGGGTCACTGAGTTGTGATTTATCAGACCAAAAAAAAAAAAAATGCCTTCCTTAGAATAATTGGCCCTGTAGTATGTTCCAGAGCCTCCTGGCCAGTTCAGCTTTTAGGCCTAGTTGTAACAACACTGTGAACTTCTCTCAAGCTGCCTGCTCAGGCTGGCCCCTGTCAGTAATTCCTTCTGGGTATACTTCGGACCGAAGCTTTTCTCATCGGAATATTAATGTTCTAAATTTACCAAATAATGATTAAACTCTTATAACACACTCTTCACAAGAACCTAATCTGGCAGTCTGAATGACCTATCTGTGTTCATAGAACATTCCTGGTAAGTTGGCCTTGGAGAACAGATTATAGATCAGAAAGTAGCTTAAAAATAGAGAGATTGAAATTGTTAATGAATGGGCATTGAATTCTTAATAACTTGATGAGCCACCCTTCCCTGAAGAATTTTTATTTTTGATTGTAGTGTTTTAAAAAATATATATATATTACAGACCTGTGACTCATTTATTCATGTGATCCTATAATTTTCTCTTAACTCATTAACATGCTACCCTGCATTAATATATTTTCTAATGTGAAACCAGTTTTTCATTTCACTGTAAGAACTTTATTAGCCAGTGATATATGGTTGTTTGTGTTTGTGTGAATTTAAGATTGATTGAATAAAGTCATTACTATTTATAGGGTTCTCATTTTACCCTAATTGAAATTATTTTATAATATTTAAGTGTTTGTTGTTTTTTTTCACCCATTTCTCCACATACCCTTCTGCCCCAACCTTTGAGCTTAGTGTTTTTTGTTTCATAACTTGTTTAGATTCTTCATATAAGAGAGACCATATGGTGCTTGTCTTTCTCTGATTTATTTCACTTAGCATAATGCCCTCAAGGTCTATCCATGTTGTGGCAGATAGCAAGAGGTCATTCCTTTTTTTCTTTTTTTTTTTCTAAGATGTCATTCTTTTTATGGCTAAATAATATTCCTTTCTGTGTGTATAACCAGTTTCTGTTTCCCTGATCAATGTGCTGTTTTTATGCCAATGCCATACCATTTTTATTACTATAGCTTTGTAAGCATAGGTTGAAATCAGGGAGCATGATGCCTCCAACTTTGTGTCTCTAGGTCACTTGGTCTGTCTGGGGTTGGAATAACTTTTAAGTGGGTTCGTGATGGGGTTTTCTTTGCTTCCAGCATAGAACTCCCTTTCTTATGTGGAGGAAGTTCCCCTTGTTGAGTGCTGGTCAGTCCCCCATTCACTCTGTTCTCTTGACAGCCAAGGCATGTGATACGCTTGGCTCATTGGATGCTTCTTACCAAAACTTTAAATCTAAATTAGGACAAAAAAAGGGGGGATAGTTAGGGTCTGTTGGCTGTTATTACAGCCCTATCTTGGCGAGACTCTTCTCCTAGAAGACACATCAATATTTTTTAGCTTTTTGCCTTGAGTTGCCTTGAGTCCTATCTGTTTTATAAGCCCATATTTTAGGCCTCCCCATGATCGTGTGAGCCCCACAGTAGCTTTCCAGTAAACTTATGCCCTTAAAAAAAAATTTTTTTTTCTTTTTTGCCCGAGATAGACAGTCCTTTGCTTGCCTCCAGAAATCCTAACCAGGCTTCCCAAATGGCTCACTGGTAAAGAATCTGCCTGCCAATACAGGGAAATGTGAGTTTGATCCCTGGGTTGGGAAGATTTCCTGGAGGAGAAAGTGGCAACCCACCCCAGTATCCTTGCCTGGGCAATACCATGGACAGAGGAGCCTGGCGGGCTATTGTCCGTGGGTTCACAAAGAGTCAGACATGACTTAGTAACTAAACAACAAAAAATCCTCACCAGTTCAGTAGAGGATATTACACTTCAGGCACCTTCCTCTGGGTGGTAGTAGGTAATTGTGGCCACATTTGTGTATTTTGATTTTCATCACCACTACCCATCTTATTTTTTCCTATATTCCCTTGGAATAGGCCTTCTTTAGATAAGTTATATCCTAAAATGAATTATTATTGTCTGCTGAACATCTGGCCTATAATAGTTGCAAAAATTAGATTCGTTTATACCTACTTCTTAGTTTCTTTATTGAGATTCATCAAGTGTTCTGTTTCTTTCAGAGTATAGTAATGAGCTATTTGCAAAGCACCCAGATCTCAGCAGCTCATTTACAGATCTTCTCCGGAAGCATTATATTTTTAAGATTTGGTTCCTAATCTTTAGAATACCAACTGTTTAGGATGTCGCTTGTACTGTTGATGAAAAAGTCTGTTTTGTGTTCTCCCGTTGGAGTTTTTATTGAGTCAGAAACCTCAAGAATGAAGGAAGAGATTTTTGGAGATTCTCTTTTTTTTTTAATGCTGTCAAAGGTGGCATGCTAGCTCTGCTCACATAAGCCGGCCAACTTGCCGAGAGGTGTTCAGAGCTGAGAGCATATAGGGGCTCAGCACATGTCTTTTTTGCCCCACAGACTAACATTCACTCTGCCTTTGAGTCCCATGAGTGCCCTACCATCTGCATGAATTTCTGTTGATAGAAGAGGCTAGGAAAAGAGATTTCTCTGGGTTTCTTCAAATTTCCCTGTGTTAGCCTACTAACAGCATACTGCCTGACCCTGCAAAATAAGATTCATCCGTCATACTGCACTCTGCCAGCCTCTGTATGCCTGCTTATGACAGAGTGCAGTTGTAGCTAAATAAGTATTACATTATTTATTTTACAGAAAAATAATAGCTAATTTTTGAACCCTTAGTCACCAGTGTATTGGAAGCTTTACATACATTATCACATTAACCCATAAATCTATTAGCCTTAATTTTTAGATAAGAAATTAATGCCCAGAAAGATCTGAAACTTGTCCAAGATCATCTGTAATTAACAAATGGCAGATCTAGAATTTTAATTTATAAAGGTAAGCATTCCAGTGGGTATATTAGTTTCATTTTTAGTAAGTGGAAATTACTGTTCCATGCAAAAGCCAGAAACAAAGAAAACCTGGGTTTTGTCTTTTTAGTGTCAAGAATCCACTTGATGTTTAGCCAGATGGTCATGTGCTTTTTTTCCTGTGTGTTTGAGATTTAGACAAACTGACCCAGTTCTCAAAAGTCAAGCTGCTGGCTGTTGAATAGCCTAATGTGTAATGAAAGCTGGCCTTCCTGTTCACTTATCATAATACTGTATTTATGTCATTCTCTGGTCTTTTTCAGAGAAGGAGAGAAGAGAGCTCTAGACTAAAGGAGGAGGGAAATGAGCAGTTTAAGAAGGGAGGTAAGATGTGTTTTTTAGCACTGCTGCTGGCTGTCTTGACTCCTCATTCTTTTGTAGAGTCTGTGAAGAAACACTGAAGAATGTTTGGAAACATCTAGCAGATCTGAACTGCTAACAGTACTGAAGAACAAAGCTCTGAGTTTTTGCTTTGGGAAACTCTAGTCTGGAATGTTAAAAGGCTGTTTGCCACATTGCTGTAAAAAGAGGGTCTCAGTTCCTCACTTAGTGACAGTGCTGTGAATACTGGCCCCATGCGTCCTGTGCTGCCTTGAGAAGGGTTTTGCTTACACTTCAGTTGTTCTTTCAAGTTCCTTTTTCTGTAGATGCCTTAACTAGAGAGATGGTCCTAATGCATTTCTTGTATTTGCTTAGGGATAACTGAGGTTCATTTTTATAATTTGGGAGAACTGTTTGATCTTATTATCAAATTTGTCGCATCTCAGAGTATGTCTACTTTGGATATCTAGGAGTAGTAACATCTTCCCTTTGTTATTTTTAGGTTAAAAAAATTTTTTTTCATATATCCTGATTTATCAATTATCACTTCTTTTTTCCTAAGAGAACTAAAGGTTCTCTGAAAGTTTTATCTCTTTATATTTTAGTATTAAATATTTCAAACCTGAGAAACGAGTGACTAGGCAATTATCTTTTAGTATCCTAACTATAATTCTGTATGTGGCAATGAATATATGAGTTTATCACCATTTTCTCTCTAAGGTGTTTAGTTAACTAGTGGTTTTTAACATTTCTTTTAGCTCTGTAAAATGCCTCTCCAGACATTTCACAGAAGCATTTTTAGCCTGGTTGACTCCATGAAAGCAGAATATCTTTAATGAAAATACAGAGTTTTTTTCTTCATCCTGGGCTGTTAATTCCAGATTTTAGTCTCTTTCATCTGTCCAATTTCCTAATCCCCTTTCAAAACTCTTTACTAAATTGATATGCCAAGTGAAAGGTGAATGTATAGAATGGAAAGCTGTACATCCTGAGGTCATTTGGAATACAGTGATATCAGAAATAAAATCATAACAACTTCTTATATTTTCCCTTATCCTCAGATTACATAGAAGCCGAAAGTTCTTATACTCGCGCCCTGCAGACGTGTCCCTCCTGCTTCCAGAAAGACCGGTCTGTTCTGTTTTCCAACAGAGCTGCGGCAAGGATGAAACAGGTATGTCTTGGACCCTGTCTTTTTCAGAAGCACATGAATTTGCACTGTTTTTGTAGGATAGTTTCTTTCCGGAAATAAGCATAGAGGCTTTAAAGTTGCTGCCTCTCTTTTCCTACCCCTATATTTCACTGATTTAAAGAGCATGGGAAGGATAGAAGCATAATTTTGAAAAACTTAAGTCAGATTACTGTTTGTATTCCTTATTAAAGTGGCTGAGTGAATACGTTCACAGAAGGAAGCCTGGCACAGTTTCTACCACACCAGGATAGGTTAGCCAAGTAGTACATGTCCCAGATTGGCTCCAGCTGCTTACTCCAGGCCTCTGGAACTTTAGATGAGACTCAAAGGTACAGGAACAATGCTTGAAACTGGACCTCAAGGTACTTATCCCTGAGATTCTGATTTTCTGTTGAAAGTATGGACATAGGGAGAAACGTCCAAGAGTTGGGGTGAAAAGTACCCTTAAATGCAAAATAGGTGTCAGGGAAAATTCAGAAGCATTTTTGTATTTCCAAAGGACTTAGAACCTGGTGTTGCAGGGTGAATATAGAGTAGAGAAGAGTGTCATGATATTTGTTTGGTATCATGTCGGTATTAAAAGTTAGAGTGGTGATTTGTTGATATTCCTATTTAGACAGCATGGTAAATCTTTCTGGATTGAAATAGTGAAAGCTTGGGAAAAAAAAAAATAAACAGTACCACTCGTTAAAGACTACTTATATTCAAAACACAAGAGTAGAGGTTTTTTTTTTTACCTTTAAGCAACCACAAAGCAAGCATAAGATTGGGTGAAGTGGTTTTCTGTTTGTTTTGAACAGGTATCTATGTCATTTTCTTTTTGATGTTGACTGATGAGGGTTTGTAAAGGTGAGAGTGGGGGCTGCGCTTGAATGTTTGGGCATTCAAAAAGTTTTATTCTAATCCAGGCTTGTGTGTTTTGTTACTGGATTCAGTGTCTAGGGTGAAGTTTTACTATTTTCAGAGTGATTCATGTGACATAAGAGAGGGAATAATTCTAGAGCATACAGAGTATACAAACAGACATTTTGTATTAGGGGAAATAAAACAATTTTTAGATTTATTTAAAAGAACATTCATTAATACATTCTACCATCGATCAGAATTCACAACTAACAGTCTTTCCACTTAGCTGGAAAATTCTGATTTCACTTTTGCCCCTGGGAGACATCAAGCCACATTCATAGACTGGAAATTGTCGTTGTGAATTGAGATTGAGGACACCTTCAGTGTCAGAGAAAACGCACCATACCCATTTGGCTCCTGAAATTTGGGGTTCTTTGTTCTCACAATTGCCAAAATTAGTGACATTGCTAGCATTGGGCTAGTATGAGCAACTCGTTCCTGAGTTAGGAAGATGGATGGCCTTGCTAGTCTTCTGTCTGTCACAGGCAAGGGGAACTCGCAAGAAACTTGCCCTGTAACTCTGACCCCTACAAGGGGTAAGTTTGCTGGTGGGCTCTTTTTGTTTTATTCTTTCAACTTTCATTCTTAATATTTTTAAGAAGATTCTAAAATTACAGACTTGGAGACTTTTAGGAATGCTCCTGAAGTGATTTAAGGAGCCTATTCTGAGTTTAAGGAAGTGATGGGTTAACTATTTTAAGAAGAATTTCTGAAAGACAAGTTTGCAGGCTCAGCATCCCTAATGGGGTATGCCTGGCCAAGCTTTATGTTTCACGTCTGGAGGGGGGAAAGGCAAACTTGGAGTTAGGGCAGGTTTCAGCTCTCAGCCTGACTACACAACAGTAAACAAAGTCCACAAAAAATAGGTTCTAAGAATAGTTACTTGGGGACACAAAGAATACCACCACATCAGCTGTACACACAAGTTATAGAGATTTACTCGTATATCAGAAACTTTAAAAATGACATTATGTGTCTCAGACTTAACAGTTACCTAAAAGTTGGGGGAATACTGACTTGCAGTTTTCTGTACTACAGGACTTCTTGTTAGAGTTTTTAGTATGTGAATTGCTATTTTGGACATTGGAAGAGATAATGTAGTTAGTGTTTCCCAGACGACTCTGGAAGCTGTTTTGCTTATTGTGGGTAAAGTACACATACTATAAAATTGACTATTTTAACCATTTTTAGGTACATTCATAGTATTAGGCAATGATCATCATGTCTGGTTCCAGAAATTTTTTATGACTCTAAGAAAAACCCATTAAGCAGTCACTCCCCGTCCTGGAACTGTTTTTGATTGAATACTGAAACTCAATTTGGTAGACAGTGCTCTAAAATATTCTAAGTATTTGGCATTTGCCATAGTAGCCATTATGGAAGTATTAAACACTTATTTGAACTAACACCTCTCTAACAAACATTGTAGAACATTTCTAATTTGGAAAGAAAAAAGTGGACATTTTAGAGCCTAGAAAAATTAAATAGCAGATGAATATCAGAGCTAGAATCTAGTTCTTTTGAGAATCTGGTTCTCAAGCTAGAATCTAGCGCTTTTGAAATCCTGTGTTCTTTTCACTATGCCATGCTTCTCAATTCAGCAAATTAAATTAGATATTTGGCAGGTTCTTTGTATTCTTGTTTGGTCAGTGAATCAGTTAAGGTTCATAACTGAGACTACATGACAAGCCATGCTCTGTCTGTATATGGACCACCTCTGTACTTTCTGGAAAATACCACATTGGGTGTGATATGTAACAGTTCACCAAAGAGGAAGGTTACTCATTCAGTTATTCATGTGTCGGTCATTTGTCCTGTTATTGACCACAGAGTTTTCTCACTATCAACATTCTAATGTAAAATGTCACAGGCCAATGCAGCAGTCTTTAAATAAAGATACTTTAGGAGGAAGCTTCTTGAATAATTTGTTGCCAGGAGACTTTCAAGTCAGCTGTCAGCATAGTTTGAATTTTAGCTTGGAAGTGGCATGCATGTTTTGGTATGATTTCCTTGAAAAGCATGCATCTATCTATGTAAGCAATTATTAATGATCAGTTTATGTCATTGAGCCTTTGAGCTGTTGAGACAGAATTAGGGTGACACATATTAATGATCTATTTCCTTTTAGGACAAGAAAGAGATGGCCATCAGTGACTGCAGCAAAGGTACAGCTTTTTGGTCTTGTACATATTAACATACAAGAGCATTACCTCCGCTGTTTAGTTGCTGAACTGTGACAGACTCTTTTGTGACCCCATGGACTGTAGCCCACCAGGCTCCTTCAGCCATGGGGTTCCCAGGCAGAGAATACTGAAGTGGGTTGCCATTTCATTCTCCAGGGGCTCTTCCTGACACAGGGATTAAACCTTTGTTTCCTGCTTTGGCAGGTGGATTCTTTACCACTGAATCTCCTGGAAAGCCTATTACTTCAGCTAGACGACAAATACAGAGGCTCTCAGTCAGATGTGTACTTGTACACATGCCCCCTTCTGGGGCTGCTAAGTGAGAAGCTTTGGGTCTTTCTCAGAGGTGTCCTGCACAGTAGTCATCTTAGTGAAAACATTTTTTGAATGGACAGTTCAATCGGTTTATCCTGTATTGGTAAATACGTGGAAAAAATTCAAACCTACCTTGGCCACAGAAACAGTATATACTTCTTGTGTGCTTGCCTTTGAAATTGAAGATCTTAGCTGCTGTTGGGGCTTCTGAATCTGTGTGTTTGGATAGCAGTGGTGGTTTCTCTTAGGGAAATGGTACTCCGTTCAGATGTTGTACTTAATCCAAATCTCCTTGCCATCATTTTTTATCAAGTTCAACACAGTGAATCCAGTCTTTGTCATCTGATGTCTGAGTTCCATAATGATCTTTTCATTCTACCACCTCATAGAGACAGCTCCGACATAGGGTCACTATTGTTTTTGGTTTTTTTCCAAAAAATTTCCTGACAAGCCAGATGGTTGTCTTGTCTTTATAACCTGCTTGGTGTGGGGAACACACATAATCTTGTTCCTTGCATCTTGCTACTCACATGAGTTCTTTCAAGCTAATATTGTTTTTTAAATTTGTATTTTCTTCTCCATTTTGGATAATATTTTCTCCTTTGGATAATATTTTCTCTGAGAGAATCAGAGTTTAAAAGAACTTTATTTAAAAGAAGAACCTTATATATTATCGAATCCTACTCTCAGACCAAGCATGAATTCCCTCATCTGTTTTATTTCTTGAGATTTTTTAATAACATTAGTCACCTTCTCTTCTTTATACTTGGCGATTCATTAGAGTCTCTGAATGAAACTTAACATATTAGGATCTAGCAAACTTATTCTGATCTATTACTATCTTGGACTGAAACTAATTCTAAATGTACTGTTTTGTTTGGAAGAAGATATTTAACCTTAATCTCTGTGCGATGTGTGGGTTTGACGAGTTTAAGTTAGGAACAAGCTGCAGTTTTCAGAGTTCTTTTCTTGGTAACCAAATGGTGAGAAAATGGCTTGTAAGCTGATTAGCAGGGAATACGCTAGAAAACAGTACATCTCTAGCTGTCGCCCTCAGTCTAGGAGCCAAGAGAATGAGAGGAGGTGGAGGGAAGTGTTTGTTTTCCAGATTTGTTTTTGCTTTTAGTTAAACCAAAATACATGTGCTTATACTTAGTTGTTATGACTACCTATGGTTTATTGAATCCATGCGCAAAATACATTAACAGTAGTACAGTTTATTTGGATTAAGTAGTACAGATTATTTGGATATACAGGACCTTTCATTCCTCTGCCCCCCAAATAAACACATGCCAACTCTGTGTACAAACTTTGGCAAAGGACTTAACTCATTTGGAGCTCTTTATTATGAAATACTATATAAGAAACTGTATGAAAACTGTGGAACAATATTTAATGCCAGTCACCTTTATGCTTTTAGCCTTAGCATATAAATAAAGTTTAAGTTAATTCTCTATATGGATTGAGAAAGCAAGTCACAAGTTAGAGTGGTAAGTTGGTGTTAGAGGTTTTTATAAAGTAGTCATAGGGAGTTCCCTAGTACAGTGGTTGGGACTCAGTGCTTTCACTGCCAGGGCCCGAGTTCAGTCCTTGGTTGGGAAACTAAGATCCTGTGCGGACAATAAGAAGAGTAATCCATCTTCGGCCCTGCCGTGTAGTCTGGAACCCTGTATCCCACTGCAAACTTGACATCTCCCTGGGATGTCTGGTCCCATGGCGTGGCAGATGTAACGTGCCCAGAACAGACTCTGGTGTCTCCCAGCCCCACACATACATGAATGCATGAAAACAACTTGCAGTTAGTTTTTTTCATACTAGTAAATGGCATTGTTGTCCATTCACTTGCTGAAACTCTAAAACCTTTGGAGTCATCCCTGAGTTATCCTCTCATTCCACATGGCTTAATTAATTAGAGGTCCACTGGGCTCTGATTCAGAGACATTTCCTTAATCTGGCCTCTCCTTTCCATCTCCACGTTTAGCAGCTTAGTGAGCATCCACTGTTATCTGGACTATTGCAGTGACCTCCCAGCTGTCTCACCCCTTCCACCCATACCCTTCACACTGTAGCCAAAGTGAGCTTTTAAAACTGTAAATCAGATTATGTCTTAATCTGCTTGAAACGATTCCAGTGGCTTCTTATCACACTTAAAAGGTCTAGTAAATGAACTATATTCCAATAAGAATTATAATAAATAACTAACATAGACAGTCAGGGCCTACTTCCTCTGTAGCACAGGAGACACTACACAGTACACTCTGTACTAACCTAAATGGGCAAAGAACCTGAGAAAGAAGAGGGATGGGGTGGGTGTGTGTGTCTGTGTGTGTGAGTGAGTGACTTTGCTCTACACGTGAAGCTAACACAACATTGTGAATCAACTGTATTACTCCAATATAAAAGCTTTTAGAAAAATACAAACTAGAAAAAGTCCAAGCTCCCTTCCCTGGCCAGCAAGGCCTCCATGACCTGCTTGTTGTGTATGTTCAACCTCATCTCTTCTGCACCTCTACCTGTCACCAAGATGCTGAAGTTATTCTTGCTTTTAGATCCTTTACTCTTTTTAGTTCTTTTTCCTATACTGTCTCCCTCATCTTTTCAAATATCTGGCTTCCCTGAAATAATCCCCTTTCAGATTCTTTCTGCTCTTTATAAAGTCACTTACTCCTCTCTTCTCTTGAATTTACATCACCTTGTTTTCTTCTTCTTTGTAGCTCTCTAGCGCTCTGAAATTGTATGCCATCTTCTGTTGCCTCCTAGAATAGCTTAAAGTCTCATGAGGACTTGGGCCTGTCTGTTCTGGTTGCCACTGTACTCTGGAGGGTCACTACCCTAGTGCACGTATTAGGTATAAACAGACAGTTACTGAAAGCATGAATAAACTTAAAAATGAGGGCATCATTTGAAAAGAAAAAAGTTTTAGAGCCGTGATACTCTTTTTAACAGAAAAAGGAAAAACACAAGAATAGAAGAATGTAGCGTACTTGAACCAAAACATGGGCACCAGATTATAAGGCAGTTGTTGTTGGATCTAAGAAAGGATATGACACACTAGTAACCTAAGGGTGTTAAAGCAAGAGTTTGAAGGAACAGTGAGGATTTAGCTAAAAATATAACCTTTGTTGTCATTGTGTGACCTCCGTAGTTGAGGCCTAGAAAACGAGAGAGTAAATGATAGTTTGCCACTGTTCTGCCTCACTTCTTTAACATGCACCTTCAAATTCCCCTCACATTTTCACTGTGCACTAGGTGGAAACCAGGAACTGGGGTATAGACCAGGGTTGGGTAAACTACAACCACAAGCCAAATGCAGCCTGCATGCCACTTGCTTTTGTACAGCCTGCAAGCTAAGAATGGTTTTTACATTTCTAAATCATTGGAAATAAAATCAAGAGAGAAGTACTATTTCAGGACACATGAAAATTCTGTGAGATTCAGGTTTCAGTACCCATCAATAAAATTTGATTGTGATACCATCATCCTTATTTGCTGATGCATTGTCTGTGCTTGCTTTCATGCTGCAATAACAGAGTTCAGTAGTTGTAACAGTCTGTCCCACAAAGCCTGACATCTTTACTGTCTGCCCTTTACAGAAAAAAAGTTTGCTGACCCTAGGTATAACCTTTAACAAATAACTCTTAGGGAGCCATGGAGAATGATTATTGAGGAAACTTGATATAACTGAGTGTGTGTAGGCCCTTTTTCCTCATGGTAACAGTTACTTCTTCCCCTTTTACAGCAATTCAGTTAAACCCCAGCTATATCAGGGCAATACTGAGGAGAGCAGAATTGTATGAGAAGACTGACAAGCTGGATGAAGCCCTGGAAGACTATAAATCCATATTAGAAAAAGACCCATCAGTACATCAAGCAAGAGAAGCTTGCATGGTAAACTTGATTTTTTACAAAAATATTTTCTATTCATTGTGTTACTAGTCATTGAATCTTAAATAATCTTTGAGACACAACTACATGCCATTTCTATGCTTTTGAGAAGCTTATTGGAAGGAATATGCAGGAGATAGAGCTTTGAAGTGGTGGCTGCAACTCATTGCACCCTGTACTATTTAATCTTCATTCTAAAACTGTTGTCTTGTATAAACCTTTGACCTCTAGGGTTAACAAGAACTTTATTTCATTGCTGGACTAGGGAAACCTTGTCTGTTTATAGGTGTACAGTTGTCAAGAGTGAGCCTTAATATTATAGATAATAAATTTCTGGTTTTCTTTTCCTTACTCAGTCACCAAGGTTCTACTCATTGTCATATGTGCAGAACATTTCTAGTTGAATATATCCTAATCTTTTTATCCCTCTTAAAATGACTCTAGTTCTTGTCCGTGTCACGAAAAATCCTTTTCCTTCTAAATGTCATATTTTTATGTCAGTAGTAAATTAAAACTAAATAATACTTGTTTTCCTCTCTTTAAAAATAACTGTATGTTTGTGCTTTTACCTTTATCATCACTCTTTATTTCCAATGCATAGAGTAATGTGTACTCTTAAGGATTTGCTGCAAAATTGGATGTGTGTCTCACTGCCCCAAAATAATAGTTGTTCAAATAAGTTCGACTGACACTGGCTTTAACTAAACAGGTTTCTTGATTGCCAGGCTTTTCAGAGGGCATTAGAATGGGAGGTCTGTCCTGAACCCAGTATGTAGCAGAGATGGCAGGAGCCAAAGAGCTACAGGCATCTTATTTAGCCAGACTTTTTGGGTTTGTTTTTTTAATTGAGGCTAGTTACCAACATTTAAAAAGGGAAAGAATTTTTAAATGGATAAACTTTTATCCATTTCAAGTGGATAAAATTAAATGGGTAAAAATCTAAGTCGGGCTCCTTTTAAAAATTGGAAAATGTGGCCATGCTGGCTCCTCCTTGAACTCGCACATGCTGGCATGGGTTGGAGTGCTCCAATTACATGGCTGAGCACACCAGTGCTATTGCTTTACACCTGGTCCATTACTTATTTACGTTTACTGTCAGTCCCCTGAGGGCATCTGAGCCCCATACTCCGCAGGATGTCCCGTTTAGTTCATGGGAGTGTTTTTCTACCAGGCAGACCTGAGAAATGCTGACTCATCTCCCTGCATTCATATCAATATTCTAGGTAGTTTGGGTTTCGTTTTGCTTTGTTTTTATACCCACTTGAGGTGAGTTCTTTCGGTCACAACAGGTCTTTTATTTACCTAGAAATGGAGTAATCGGAGAAAAGTTCATTTGGGTAATTAAAATACATACATAATTGGAAAGCAGTTTTAATCCTTTATCTGACTTTTAACGTGTTAAATTGGACATGAGGAAAGGGAATAGAGTACTTAAAATCTTGGCTAAATTCATGGTAGCCTTTATCCTTGTCAAATTAGTGTTAAGACAAAGGAAGCTTGTTGTTATAGGCATAAAGAATTTATTTTATCCTGAATTATTGCAATAGAGTTACTGGAATTGCTGAGTGTCTGGGGGCAACTCCAGAGCTAACAGTGCCCAGAGCAGATCTGCAGCTCTCAGCTGGAGGCAGTCTGGTTCCGGGGGACATTTGGCTACGTGGGGCGGCACTTTGTCGTGGTGGGGAGGGTCCTGTTGGCATCGCTGAAGGCCAGGGGTGCTTTGACCACTGCATTGTTCACAGGGCAGCCCCAACAGCAGACTGCCCCGTCCAGACTCAATAGTGCCAGGTTGAAAAGCCCTAAGCTGGATGATCATTTCGGAATATCTGATATCAATCTGATGCTTTCTCAACAATTAAGTTACATAAAGAAAGGACCTCAAGTTAAAAAATACAAGTGAGCAGAAAATATATATAAATATCAGCCATTATCCCACCACCTGAATATACCACTGTAAACATCTGATGTTTATCCTTTGAGATGTTCTGTGTGTGTGTGTATGTGTATTTTTTACCAAATTTTTATCAAGGCCCTCCTGAGTCCACTCCAGTGATCCAGGAACTGTGTATAGCATTGAACCAAATAAAACTGTCTCTATAGTGCCCCCACAGAGAAATATTTGGGATTTTTCTATAGTTTGTGGAATCATATATGTGTGCTTTAACCTGATCTCATTTTCACACAAGGTTTGTAAAAATGTTTCTCAAGTTCAAAATAAAGCCAAAAGATTTTCACAACCCTTGTTTTGGTGCTTTTTCCCTCAGAGATTACCTAAGCAAATTGAAGAACGTAATGAAAGACTGAAGGAAGAGATGTTAGGTAAGTCTGCCTCCCTTACCTTCTCTTTACCATAAATAATTCAGAAGCTGGGGGATGCGGCCATCTGTCCTTTTATTCATTAGAGGAGAACTCAACAGTTGGAAACAGCTTTGAGGTCCTTCTGTGGTTCAGTACCAGTATCATGGGGCACCAGCACCTTGGGGCTTGTGAGTTCTTACTCAATTTTGACTCTAAAGGACCAATGTGGTTTAGCGTGGATATCAGCTTTTCAAAAACTAAACTTCCATTTTGCCTTATTTTTTGGTAAATTTTCCTGCCTTCAAAATGCAAACATAATTAACGCCCAACCCTGGGGGTGCCACCAACCTCTCTTTCAGATCATCAATTTCATAAAAGCAGTTGAGTTTGTTCACTGAGGAAACAACTTCGGTTTTTAAGTTCATTAGGATGCAGTCAATACAAGCCAGTACCCTGTGAAAACCAAGGGGATTTTTGTTTTGAAATAACATTCAGAGGCCGTTTAGTATTTGAGAAGACATGAGAGGGTAAGAATTAGTAGTAAATGGGAAGAGGGGAAAAAACTGTGTGGGTGGAGTCAGGGGAAATGGTTTCATTTGACCCATGTTTTAGTTAGATCTTACATTGGCCAAACCGTGTTTATGGTTGGGACTAGAGGGCTCTTCTTTGTAAACAGTCTGCTTGACCAAGAGGAGTAAAGGTTCCTGGACAGAGACCTGCCCAGCATAATCTGCTTATAACCTGTGTGCTAGTTGTCTGTTCATGACCTCCTGTATGTGTTGCTCATGAAGAATCTACATCATGAATTGCAGTCGCATGGGCCAAAAGGAAAGATCTCTTAAAATATATTGAGCCTGGCCATTTATGGCCTTTAGGCATCAGTATCAGAGAATGAGACAAATTTCCCAAAAGATCACTGACAGAGAGTTGATTGAAGAGAAACTACTGACCTAGTAAATCCAAATGTGGGCCCTGCTGGGTGGACTCAGACTCCTAGGAGAGCTGTTTCAGACTGTGGAGCCTACCTCAGTTCTTCCAAAATTGGCTTTTTCTCTAATTGACATTTTTAATCAAATTTGACATCATGTTTGAGCCAAAAAGTTATTTTGGAGGTACTTTTTCTTCAAAGAAGGAAGAAAAGAGTATCCCTCACCTATTCACAATGATTATTTATTTTAGCAAAAAGGAAAAAGGTGTTTGCATTTAGCTGAGCTGGATTTTGTGCTGAAAGAGAAGACTTGGTGAATGACTGTGCTGGTCACTTAGGCACTCATCTCTGGGTCCACTTTTTTTTAATCACCATGAAACAATAAATGGATAGATATAAACTGAATCTTACTGCCGTTGTCGGTTCCAGACGGAATTAAGTTCCATCTGTCCTTGTCACTCAGTTCTCATAAGCTGATGTTTCTTGTCTTGTGGTTTTGGCAGTTACTTATGTTGTTCGTTTCATGAACAACTTAAGTCGCTTGGTAAATCATACGTCAGTTTGTTGTTACACATCATAGTCTGAATGACCGGACTCCTTTATTTTCTTCATGAATATAATGATAGTGAATAAAATACTGCTTCTTGGTATCATCTACCATAGGAGAGCCTTAAAGGGAGAAGTCCCTCTCAGCACTGTATGAGCTTCCTGGTGTGTTCCTTCCTCGTCACAGATGAACTAGCTTTGATTCGTGCACTTTGAGATCCTTGGAGGCTGGTCCCTCCAGACGCGCAGAGCCACATGACTTACTCAGAAGTCCTATGCAGGCTTTTTGCAGTGGACTGCATGACTTTTAGTTTGTTCAGTACTCTTGATTTTCTTTTCCTTTTCTCTCTGTAACTTGACTTCCTTTTTGTTGGAAATGTACCCCCCTCCTTGGGGAAAAAATTCTAATTGAAACTATGAGTGGGCAGAACATACTTGCTCCTGTCTTCTTAGCCTGTCATTTGTAAATGTCATCCTTAGAACAGGAGTGGCCACTGGTCATAGTGCCACAGTCTTTGCCAGAGAGGATGACTGTGCTGTCGTTAGATTAGAGGAGAGGGGTCAGTCACTGGAGTGTTTACTTGTTTGCCCTCTTCTCTTGGAAGATAGCCTCCCTGTTGTAGCCAGGGAACATAAGGTTTAAAAGGACTGCAGGGTATAGTCAGTGGTTTGATGAGGTGGAAAAGATGCCCTGGACAGAGCATCTAGCTTCTGTTCCACCCATTCCAGATGATCTGTCTTCCCACCTCAGCTGAGAGTCTGTCCTGACCTGGAAAACCCAGAGCTGGACGTGAAACTCATTAAGTCCCTCAAAGGTCAAGAGCCGTGGGCGAGGTGTTGCCCCAGTGACCCTGCCTTTCTTTCACTAGCTTCCAGCTGCTCGGCACACACAGGGGCCTTGTTCGTCATCCAGTCCAGCTTTCCACTTGTACCATCCCCCTCTTCCACCTTCTTGGAACATGTTACCAGTCCCAAGTCCTGAAGTTTCTCAGGTGTTCGCTCCTGTCCACTAGCATCCTAATGAGTGTGCATTTGTGAACTAAATTAAGAATACACCTTGTATGGTCCATGTTAAAAAGTGAGATGTGGAGCTGGAGGTAACTTGTTTGTGTCATTGTAAGGGTTCTTTTGACTCTCCCTTTGCACTAAGTGCTTCTGTGTAAGTAATTCAGGGTCCTAGAATCTGGTCACTCCCTTGCCTGTTACTGTCCCTGAAAGCTGCTGCAGCCATGCTCCTTTCCCACATTTTTCTTCCTGCTGCACTCCTTAGTCCTTAGCTTAGACTGTGCACTTGCCATGCGGTGGGTCTGGCCAGCAGAGAGTCTCAGCCAGCTCGCGTTGCTGTTGCCCCTCAGTAGGGAAAACCAGTTTGGGGTTTCAGTGCCCTCCCTGCCTTTTGCCTCATTTCCTGGTTGCTATTCCCATAGCTCTTCCTCTCGGGACAATCACTCCTGCTGCTTTGATAGTTAGTTCTTGGTAAGGAACTAACTTCCACTTTCACCCAGGAGCTAATTTATAAGCATTTGAATTGGGTGTAAGTTTTATTTTCTGTATTCTGTGCTGTCTCTTAATTTGCCTTTTGCTCAGAGGACATTAGGAGTTAGCTGCATGGCTTAGTTTCCTGCCTCAGAAGAGGAAATGCAGTGTCAGGATTCACTTGTGTGCAGTCTGATTCTCCTAATAGAGGATCTATTCCACGAGGCCCAGACCTCAGTGATCTTGAGAAGGTGAAAACAAACGGTCTTCCTGCCTCTCCTGACAGTAAGCTGACTACTGCACAGTCACTATCTCCAAAAAGAAATGATGTATAACAAGTCAGTTGGTTTATTATAATACAGTGTTGCTTGCAGACACAGAAATTTAATATTTATCAGAACTGGATCCAGTGCCAAGCCTTGATCTCTAGTCATAAGTGTTCTTGTCTGAGCCCAAGCACTGTTGGACTCTTCCCTTTGCCATGGAAAAGGCGACGTGTGGACATGTTCAGGCTGAGTGGTGGTACCGGGTTTGCTACAAGTGGAAAGAAGGGAACCTGATTGATTACTGCCCAGATAAGGGGTGGGTGAAATATGGTACCAGTGGAGAGTGTGGGAGATGGGCCAGATGGCAGATGGTCCTGTCTGGGGTCTGCAGAAGCTGCTTGAGTCTGAGAGTCCAGCCTGACTGAGCAGCAGCAGGAAGTCTGTGAGCATGTGATCGTGTGCACAGCCGAAAGCTTCCTCTCGCTGAAGGTGCTTCTCTACCACCATTGTAAACAGGGTGAATTGGGCAGACACCACAACTTGGTTCTACCTTAATGTTGAGCTCTGTTTCCTTATGTCCCCATTGGTCCTACGCTGATTTTAGAGCATCGTCAAATTGAACTGTAGTTGATTTACAAAGGTGGCTCAGCAGAGGAAAAAAAAATACCTGCAGTGCAGAAGAGGCAGGTTCCGTCCCTGGGTTGGGAAGATTCCCTGGAGAAGGAAATGGCAACTCAGTCCAGTATTCTTGCCTGGAGAATTTCACGGACAGAAGAGCCTGGCAGGCTGTAGTCCATGGGGTTGCAAAGAGTCGGACACGACAACTAAACAAACCATCAGCACCATTGTGTTGGTTTCAGGTATACAGCGTAGTGATTCAATATTTTTGCAGATTATACACCATTTGAAGTTTTTACAAGATAACGGGTATAATTCCCAGTGTATCTTTTTGCTTATCTATCGTCTATATAGTAGTTTGTGTCTTTTATTTCCATATCCCTGATTTCAGAGCTTCTTTACCCGACAGCATAGACATCAGCTGTTTGTTCAGTGAATAAATGGCCTCTTTCCTGTAACGTTGCACTAGCTCTCTGTCAGAACCTTTGGGTTTATTCTTCACTTTGCCGCACAGCATTATTAACACTGAAAGCTGTTCTCCAACTATCAGTGGCCTTGGCCGCACCCTCCCGCCTTCCTTTAGTCCTGTGGCCTTGCCGCCCTCCCTTGCCCACCTGTCTCCCATTTTCGCCTGCACTGCCTACTCCCTCCGTCTCAGACCATTGCAGTCCTGCCTGTCCTTGGTGACTGAAATGCAGATTCACATACACTGCTCTGCCTGGTCTCCCCCTTCCTGCCCAGGCGGGAGGGGATCATCCGCTTACTGACTCTCACAGCATTCTACATCTCGACTCCATGTGCACTGGCTTCTGTGTGTGTGTGCTTTTCCATCAGACCTAGGCTTTTTTTGGTATAAAGACAAGGTCATGTATCTTTGCATCCCCCACTGCACATACGTACTTGGTACATGTTGGTTAATGCAAATCAGGTAACCTCAGGTCTTCTCTTACGCGGAGACTGTTTAGCCATGTGTCCTTATTTCGTGTCTGGTACCTGCCAGGGACTTTATGTGCGTAATCTATTTGGAGGCAGGCTTCCCATCTTCTGTTCTGCTGTTCTGGTGGTAATAGTCAAGCTGTTGTGGAATGTTATGAGGGCAGAGATAGGAGAATAAAAGGAAAAAGTGATGCCACTTGTGTTAGGTTGGGACCTTGGAGAAACAGAAGCAAAGATTGGACTAGAAATATGAGGGGTTTATTGGAGGGAGCACCTGCAAGGGAAAGTGAGCAGAGTCAGGGAACTGGACGTGACTGGGATCCCGTCAGGTCCCTGAGAAGAGTCGGGACCTGGGTCAGAGAAGCCCTGCCCTGCAGGTTAGTCCCAGGGACACTTCAGCAAAGCCACTGGGGAGCCAACACCGCCTGTCACAGGGGCCCCCGCTCTGTCCTGCAGGGCTCGGTCACTGACAACAGCCGTGGGACCTGCGACCTTGGCATGGAGGCACCCTGCATCCAGAGAAGTGCATGCTCTGGCTGCCACTCAGTGGAATCAGCCAGGCTGAGGTCCCCAGCTCCTTGTGGTGCAGGCACTTCAGCCTGATGGGCAAAGCGAGGGCCAGTGCACGGCCCCTGCTCTGCTCTGTCCTCAGTGTGAATACTCGTGCCCTGGCTTTACTGCCATCTCCAAGGTACAGGGGCCTGCTCACCACCTTCAGTACCTGCTCCCATCCTTCAGAGCCTCTGCCCTCCTGAAACGCCTGCCTCACACGCCTGTACGGGCCTAGGGGCTCCTCTGCACTCTCCTGGGGGCTCCTCTGCACTCACCCCAGTCTGTGTCTGCCTGCTAGACTGTCAGCATCTCAGAAGTTACACCAGAGTAACTCGTACTTTTTAGATCCCAGTGCCTCCTGTAGTGGATACCAGATAATACACGCACTTGCCCTGGAGACTGTTTTCTGGCCGTGGACATGGCCATGCTGTGATCCCTTCCCCCAGGTGGTGGCCCCAGGCTTGGGACAGGCACCTCCTTGCTTCACTCACTCTGTATCAGAGGAGCCAAGGATTGTGCCAGCAGTGACATTTTATTGGGCTTCTTTAAATGTTTGGTTCCTCCCTGTCCTCTTTCTTCAGTCCCAAGACAGACAAACTGACAGCGTTCTGGCTGACCTGCGCTCTCCTGGGGAGGCCCTGCCTTTCCTGGCTTCCTATTCACACATCCGTCTGCTGCCCCACGCGGGGCCTCTCTGTGCTGCCCCCGGCGCGCAGGGCCAAGGCCTGTGCAATGACTCTCCCTCCCTCAGCAGCACTGAGCACGTGTGTTCGGATTTGGGAAGCCTGTCTGGAGAGTGGTCAGTCTGGGTTTCTGTGAATGTGGCGAGCTTTTCCTGGGGCTAAGTCTCAGACTGAGTCCATGAGTCCCAGGAAAGGCCTTGGCATTTAAAGGCATGCATCTTTCAGTTCTTTACCTGGGATCTATTTCAAAGTGGGAGATCCCAGAGCAACAAAGCCGCCAACAAGGGCAGCAAGGGGAGAAGGAACCTGTACCTCTGATGAGCAGGGGTTTCTTTCTCTTTTACCCTCCTCCTCCTCTCCACTGGAAGCAGACCTGCAAGAAAAATTAGAACAGTTTAGAAATGATTTTCCAAAACACCCTCATTTCAAATATTCCATCCTGTTGCCCCACAAATCCCAGTCTCCCAAATGTCCTGGAAACTCCTTCTTGTATAAGCTCCATGTCCCCCTTACATGGAGAATCAACATAAAAATCCATGGTTATGCTGTGTGTGTTTTCATTTGACTTTATGACGTGAACTCACCTTGTGATTGACAAAGCCCAAAACTCAGGGAGGGAAACTAGGTTGTTCAGGTTGATGGAGCTGTGCAGGAGAGCAAGATCTCCCGTTTCCTCAGAAATGATGAGTTTGGTTTGGAATCTTAGACTTGACTTGGAAAAGCAGGAGGCTCTTGAGTTTCACCTCAGGTTCAGTAGAAATCTGCTGAGTGGAATTAGATTCAGCAAGTGGCTCAGCTCTTTCATGGAGAACAGACTTGGAGGCGCCTCGGCCCTCCCCGCCAGGCTTGGCCTTCAGTCTCTGGGGCAGCAGCTCATCACTCAGCCCAGAGAGCCTGTCCCTGGGGATTCTGGCCAGCGGGGCCTCTTGTGCTCGTCTGTGCAGGCGATGACTCAGGTGGATGGCACTGAAATGACTGCTCTGCTGTTGGTACACTGGGGGCTGAGGGTTTCATAATTTTCAAAGCAAGAGTTTAACTGCAGGGGAATACTCTATTTTGCAGTCAGATAGGAAGGCCTGTCTGACTACAAAGGCCTATCTTGGAATCTCCTGCTTCTGCCAACTCCCTGTTTTTATTGGACTTTTTGCTTTTACATTGCAGGTAAACTAAAAGATCTTGGGAACTTGGTTCTCCGGCCTTTTGGACTCTCCACAGAGAATTTCCAGATCAAACAGGATTCCTCTACTGGCTCCTACTCCATCAATTTTGTTCAAAATCCAAATAACAACAGATAACACAGATAACAATAGCTTTTAAAGCTGGCTTGGAAATTGTGTGCTGCTTGGATTAGCAAGGGGAAAGACCCTGCCAGTGTTTAACTTCTAAAAGCATCTGATCTCAGAGACAGGCTGTCTCGTAGAGCCCAGCGCTCCCTTCTCCCCCTTGTTTTACGATCAGGGTGAAACGCACTTCCTGATACAGTGAGCCTAACTTGATTTCCATTTTACGGTGGTGTCTGTGCTGCTGTTGCCCTGGTTCCGGCTGTCCTTTGTTTTGCCCAGGAGAAAGCCTGCTTATTGAGACTCGCCTCCCTGAGCTCCACAAACACAAACCCAGCTGGAGTCTCCTGGGCCGAGCAAACCCGCCGGGCAGAGATCCCCGGCCATGCGTGATGGGGTCCTGCCTGCTGTCCCCTCACCCCGATCGCACACACTGCCCTGCGTGGGCTCCAGCATCTCCTGGTTTCCTCTGGTAATAAATGCTTTCTGTGACAGTCTGAGCTGGGTTGTGAATTTTGTCCCCAAAATAACAGCTAGAGCAGAAGGCGTCCTGGCTGTAGGAGGCAGTGTTGATTTCAAGCAGTGTTACTGGAGTCCAGTCCTCGCAGAGCCTTAGCTGCCACCTTGGAGACGATCTGGAGGAGCTGAGCGTCCACTGTGTACTAAGAATCAGAAACTCCGCCTCACAAGCTGTCTCGGGCCTCTCCAGGTTTGTACAGATGCTTATGAAATTGGTGTTTTTGACCAATAACCAGTCTTAGTGATTTCAACTTAAAATAACTTCGTTTAGGAGTGCTGGTATGTGAATCCCAGAACAAAACTATTCTTTTAGATTCCATGAGCCCAGAAGTTTCAAAGGTAGTTTTTTTCTAATCCGTTTTTTTCTAATCCTCAGTGCTGTTAAAAAGCTTTTGATTGTTATGGTTTAAGTGTTAAAAGCGGTGACATTCAGGTTTCATGTTAGAAGTGAAATACACGTATAAATCTGTGAGTGACATGCAGTAAGCATGCTCCCAGTGTTAAGACTGTGCTGTTGTTTTATCAGTTCCTCAAAGCCTCTTAGCGTGTGCTGTTAGGCAGTGGGATGGTCTGCTGTATCCACTCTGTGGCTCCCAGGTTTTCTGGCAGGGGCAACATGAGAGACCTTAGCTACCCCACCAGGGGTTGAACCCATGCCCCCTGCAGTGGAAGCACCGGACCCCCAGGGAAGTCCTGTCTCCTAGATGGAGATCAAATTCTTCATGCAGTTTATAAGGGGGAAGGGGAGAAGGAAAAAGAATGTGGTTCATTTTGCTTTGCTGTCTTTATGATAAATCTGGCATCTAATTTTTCCCGGAAGTTGTGTGAGAAGTCACACACGTTGCACAGAAACCTTGGCTGAAAGCTGCATGGCCCGGCTGGCGGCGGCACGTGCTCCCCGTGCAGCAGTGCCCTGCTGGCCAGCACTCCACCGACCTCTTGATCTCAGCACTACTCCACGCTCAGACTGTGTAAGGAGGGGACCTCCCTGGCAGTCCTGTGGTTAAGACTCCACGCTTCCACTGCAAGAGGCATGTTCCCTGGTCAGGGAACTAAGATCCCACGTGCCACACCATGCTGCCAAAATAATAAAGGAAAAAAAAATTTTCAAAGAGCACTTTATGTGGACTAATCTCTTGCTATTTATCAATATTTATATAGAAGTTAAAATAGAAATTTTAAAATATGCCTTTAAAATAAAATTTATTTTTTGTTAGTAAGTTATTTCATAACCACTATGAAAAGTTTTGACCTCGTAGATACCTGAAAGGGTCCCAGGAACCCTTGGGGCGCCTTGGACCACCTTGAAAGTCGTTTTGTCAGATTATGGTGGCCTGTATTTACCTCGTGATATAAGATGTATGATTTAAAAGTCTGTGATGCTTTTGTCACCCCACAAAAAAGGTATACCAGAATAGACTTCTAAGGTAATCCACACTGTGACATTTATTTTTATGCCAGTGACATTGCAGTGGATCACAAAAATTTTGGATCTTCTAGAATTTCCTTGAAGACTCAAACACATTTTTAAAAGTATTACTTAATCCTTATCTGCCTCCATGAATAGACTGTGAGCTTCTGGAAGGTAAGGGCCATATTTATCTTCTTAATAGCACCTACTGCTTTACTAGAAACTTAGTAAACTGGTATTAAAGGATATTCCACAAGAAGTGCCCTCAGTGTGAACAGCCATTCTATCCAAACGTCTCTAGGTTCTGTGGCCTTTCTTTATTTAGTACCTGTGTTGGTTGGTTGGTTTTGTTTTTGCAGCTTAAAAAGACATTTGTAGAGTCCCTTAAGGCCAGTCAAGCCCATGTTGTGCAGTCACGTAGAATATCCTCAGATGGTGATCATTCACCCTGGCCTGTAAACATAACACCTCCCGACTTTTATATTTTCATTTCTGCATCTTGGATATTTACAAGGCTTTGTCTTGAGACTTTCAGAAATCCCCAGCTGGTCCTCTGGTTTCATGCTCCCCTCCATCTTCCAGGTCACCTTATGTTCTCTGTTTGTGTCCACAATCTCAGCCACCTCCTGGTTCTCACGTGAGCAGCTTTTTCATACATGGGAGCCTCTGCAGTAGGCTTACCCAGGGCTTGACTCTGTTACAG
Source organism: Madoqua kirkii (assembly GCA_006408675.1). Taxonomy (NCBI): domain Eukaryota; kingdom Metazoa; phylum Chordata; class Mammalia; order Artiodactyla; family Bovidae; genus Madoqua; species Madoqua kirkii. The sequence continues at coordinate 11,936 of SJYC01081908.1, read as the reverse complement.
TCACACTTGGGTGGTAGTTTTTCTGTGCAGTGTAGTGTGGATTTAGTTCATTTTGCGCACACATCATGGATCTGAAGTATGGTTAACTCCTTTCTTAAAATCCAACCCTTTTCTAAGAACTCCTTTTCTACGTTTCCCTTCCATCACAAGCACTGCAGCTTGGTTTTTTCCCTATCCTTTTGCTCGTCTGACCCACTGCCCAGATACTGTAACTTATCGTGCTTACTGGACTAGAGAATGTTACCACGTGCCGAGATGCTGAGGCAGGGAGTGGCCAAGCCTGCTCGGTTATGACCTGAACGCTGCAGCACTGGGCCTGTGTTTGAGCTGCAGGAAGATGACAAGACCTCACACACTGGACCTCCAGAGCTTCTCAGGTAGAGTCAAAGGTGTGAGTGTTTAGTCCTACAACACTTTGTGTGGTTGAAGATAGAGAACTGCTTGAGGAAATGTGGCTGGGCCTGGTGATTATTTCTGGTGCTCCTTGATCTCTGTTGTGGTGTCCGAGCCTGTTGCTGAGTTTCTCACAGCTCTCAATCCAGACTGCTTTAGGAAGAGGCACAGGGACTTTATGGAGACGTGTTATTGTCAGGTTGGGCTGGCGTGGAATGGGGAGCTGGCGGTGGCTGTTAAATCTAAGCCCGATTAGAAGGTGTGTTCGGAAGGTTATCTGTTCCCAAGAGCTAATGAGCAGACCTGCAAATTGCCTTACAACCGGTTTAGCAAAACTTGGAATGTCAAAGGGGAAGGCTATGATAGGAGGCCAAGGAGGATGGAAAGAAGTTAATAGGTGCTTTAATCTTGAGAAGGATCTTTAAAGCACAGAACCCAATAACCTTCCAAGACTAGAGTGTAAACCTGAGACACTACACCAGACAGGAGCTGCCAGCATTTTCTCCTCAGCTCTGTGTGTGCTCCCCTGTGGGAAAGGAGGGCCCTTGGTTGCCAGAGCTCAGTCTCGCTGGGCCTGCAGCCCAGGGGTCACTGCCAGCCCACAGTTCTGTCCATGGTGCTCTCTGATCACTTCTGCTTTTGATGCTGCCTTACTTGTTAAGGCACTGAAATCTCCCTCTAATCATCCTATGGGTGTACACTGTGTACCTGATAACACATCCCACACCCTAGGGAATATCTCCTGGAAGCAATTTCGGTGAGATGTTCCTCATCCTTTGCAGCCTACCCGTCTCTGCACTTCAGTAGTAAGCAACTTAGTCCTTCTATCATCTGGATTTCCTTTAGAAAAGGAAGCATTGATACGTCAACATTCCACCAGAAGTGGCTGGAAATTCTCTTTCTTCAGGGAAGCTGCACAGCTAATGCAGAGAATGGCAGTTTCCAGTCACTATCTGTTGCCTAGAGAGCAGCCTTGACCTCGCACTAGACTGAGTCCATTAGTACTCCTGAAAATGAGAAATGGGTTGCTTGCTACCAGCCAGCCCATAGCACATCAGAGTGACTGCTTAAAAACATCCAAAGGGCAATCAAGGAAATTAATGAGGTTAGTTTATGAAAACTAGTGAGGATGTCCTTGTTATTTCAGAGAATCAAAAATTTCAGTCTTCCTTTGAGTTAGTAATTTTTTAAGGTAAAGATGGGTACATGGAGTTTATTTCTTATACTAGTCTGCCTTTACAGATGTTTGAAATGTTCTAGGATTTAAAAAAATACTTCATTTTCTTCTAATTTCTCAACCCTCTGAGGGCTGCAAGCTAGGAATAAACTCTTGAGAATTTCTATTGGCCAGACTAAAATTAGACTCCCTATAGCTTCCTTTCACATTTCCTCCCGCCTTAGCTAAAGCATGGCAGTCTGTCACCCAGCTGCTAGTTCTACCTTGCTTTAAAAAAAAATAAAAAATGCAGCCTACCCAGATGCAACCCCAAGTCAGGCGCTGGGGCTCCTCCAAACATGTCATGATGGACAGCTGTGAAGGGAATCAACCCAGATGCTCTTCAGGAAGCCTTTAGTTCCAGGTGTGAGGAGCCAGATCTGCAGACAGTGGAACCTCCTAGTACCAGGTGGAGTGCTATGCCAGTGGAGGTCCGCATCTGACACCCTACCCCATCACAGCAGGCACACTTCCTTCCAAGTCAGAAACCAGCAAGCATGAACGTCGTCAAGCAAACTAAAGACCAGAGGAGGAGGCCAGGGTTGGGAAGCGAGGGAACAGTGTAAGATGGGAACGTGTTTACATTTCAGAGGATGGAGGCTTTGGAGGACTGTCTGGTACTTGGTCTCAAGGACACAGGACTGTTGTGTAGGGATAGTTTGGCTGCCCAGAAGAGATATGCTATCTGCAGCGCTACCTCAGGGAGTTAGCTGAGAAACAAAGTCTTATTTCCAAGAGCCCTGTGACTGACTGGATTCTGTCGGCTCCAAGGCCAGGAGGCAGCTTTTCCAGCCGCTCCCTTTGTGGAGCTCTGTGGAAGCGCGTTCTGTAAGGTCGCTTTGTGTCTCACTGAAGCCCCTGGCTCTGCACTTCTAGGGCAGGGACACATCAGGTTTCTCTTTACCTCAGGGCACTGCCCATTGCTGAATCCATTTGCCTCCGTTAGATTATAGGTGTGGGCAGTCTGCTCAGTGTCTACAGGCGTCAGGCACGGGGCACAGGCAGAATTCAGAAAAGGAGGACTATTCCCTGAGTGAACTATTCTATAGAGTTCCTGATGTCACCTGTGTTTTTGGCCTTGGCTGAATAGGAACTCGAGCTAGTTGAGTAAGACACCTATTTTCCATACCTCATCTTGGCCAGTGTGGCCACTAAGTGATTCTTCTGTCAATAAGGTAACTGATAGAACTAAGATTAAAATCCATGTCTCTGATTAAAGCAGGTTATTCTGTACTGCAGGCAGATTCTTTACCGACTGAGCTATAAGGGAAGTGCCTATTCAGACAGAAGCATCATCCTAATACCACCCACTCACTTTGCCTCCCATATGTGAGGTTGCTTCTAAAACCATGCTCCACAATGCAATGAAGGGCTAATCGTAGAAGTATTAACTCTTTAGACAGTGACCTAGCCACTGGTTTAGCCAGCTCTTTCTTCCTCTGGCACAGAATGCCCGAGTTGTATTCTTCCATCCCAAGGTCATCACCCTTTGATATCAAAGCAAAGGCCATGAAACTTCTTTATGAATAAGCCAAGATTTGGCAGGGTCTGTTCACCAGAGAAAAGTATGCTTAAACACTCATAGTATACTCTCTTCAAAGCACTGAGGGAAGAATCATTACTTGAAAGTAGAAATGAGCTGTCACGTATAAAAGCAAGAAAACGGCTTACTCTTATGTGCAGTGACATGCCAGCATTCCCAGGGAGACACTCCAGTGGCTTCCTTCTTACACTCATTTAGGTAAACTGAAATGGGAGAATGTTTGTGATTAAAGACTCTGAGTATATACTCTGGGATAACAGGCAGCCTTCTAAAAAATTGCTTTACTTTAAAAAAAAAAAAATTTTACCTGACGTTAGTTTCTGGATCAGCCATAAAAAATTTTAGCTGTCTGGTAGGTGTCCAGAGGCTAATTTTTCCTAACAACCGAGTGTTTCTGGTCAAACACTTGACCTCAGATTGGAGGTACTCAGCTTTTAAAGAAGCAACCCTTTATCCCTAAGAGTAGAACTACTTGAAATTAAGACAAACCCAACAGTAGACGCTTAGTTACATCCAGCTCTGAATGGTAGATTGTTTCTATCAGAAAACAGTAATGTTTGTGCACAAGTTCCTTATTAAGCTAGTTTTCCTTCCTCTATCCTTGGTCATAAAGACATCCCATAAAATCTCCCAGTGATTAAAACTCTAGGTTGTTCTCCTAAGGAAGCAGTGCCGCTTAAGTACAGCTTCCTAGAGAACAAGTGGTTGAATCTTAACAGTTTAAAAATAACCTTTAAAACCTAACTCCTAAGTAGTAAACAAATAGTTTTTAAATAACTAAATTTTAAAAAAATCAAGACTTTATTGAATATATGTTACACAACATTCTTTAACATTTAGGTCTCAGCATAGTTTAGATGAGAAACAACTGTCATTCAAGTCTACAAAATGAAATAGGCTTGTGAAGATTTGAAATACAGATGAAGGTAGCATGAAGCAAAGCTTAAATATTAAGCAACTAAAGCAATGAAGGTGAAATAGCAAACATGGTATGTCTAAATTTTAAATACCACCAAGTTTCATTTTTTAAAAATGAAAGTCTGGTTTATAACAAACACCACTGAGAACTGTCATAAAAAATATTTAGATACTTAAAACCTGATCTCTCCCAGTTCTTTTTGCCTTTATGTTACTTCATCATTTCCATCACTGCAATTAGAAGTTTTGATTATACAAAATCTACTATGATCTGGGAGTTATCAGGTTCTTGAAGTGGTACTGCTGGGTTACGGATCTGAAAGAACAAGAGAAGGACCCCAGCCTAAGCTCTGGGCCAGAGCAGGGCACCACTTGTGTTTAGAGCTCCCTGCTGCTGCAGTTCCTGAGCTGACTCTTTCAGACTTGATCAAATGTACAGTGACTTCATGATAAAAAATTTTCCATAAAGACAATCTTAAAATGGAATCAAGACTTTTAGTTACAGCGTGATTAGGGTTGGCATTAAACTTGCTAGAAGCAAGACTGCCTACCTTTTCTAGAGTTGTAAAACAGATCCTAGCTGGTATAGTAAATGTTCTAAAACTTACCCAGAACTTTGTGTTAATCCTGAGTGTGGGGTTAATAAGTAATTCCAAACATATAGTAAGATTATGCAAAGTTTGAGCACTGAAGCCAAATGCTCAGTTATCATTTATGTTGCTTCAAATGAATTTTGTATTTTTGGCATTTTTTTCCTTTTGTAATAAGTAATCACTATGGATTATCTTTCTGGTTTAAAAAATAAATCAGTATTGCCACTAAAAAACTTCAGGTATATTATTAAAAGTACGGCACCATCAAATATAAAATGCCTTAAAAATGTAGTACTAACAGGTTCATCTGGTTTTCTCAATGTTTTCTCCATTCATTAAAAAAGAAAAAGTAAGGTTTTTTATAATGTGTAATTTTCATAGATAAAACATTATGGTCTCTGTGAATAAGAATTCATACTTTATGCATGAAAACTTCACTGTCTTTATGGTTCCTGCTGCTTGTTCCCCAGGATCAAGTCCCATCGGACATTTCTGAGGAATTCTTGCACTTAGAAAGAGGGGCTCTCTGTGGAGAGAGGTCAGTATCAAAATTCAGATATTATCACCTTTTGTGAACTTGATAAAATCAGTAAGGACAGGAAGAATAAAGCCTTTCCAGCTCAGCAGGATTAAGAACTAGTTCCTAGAGAGTATGTTTTCACTCCAAGATTGACAGTAGCCTGTCTACTTGGAGTCAGAATTTGAAAGTTAAGAATGCAGTTATGAAAATGTGCAGAAAATATTAAATACTGGTGGCAAATAAATACATTTTAATGTTCTAACAAGCAAGTGTATATTTAAGATAATACAGTCCTGCTTTATTAAAGAAAAGATCCAAATTTTCTTGGTGGGGTATAGGGACACTTTACCATCCTTTTGGTAGGATGTTAGATAATCTTTTCTGAGCTGATTAACAGTAAACCTTGGAGAAGGCAGTTTTAATATGAAAAATAATTCAGCATTTCTGTCATCATCCTGTGCCTTTTAGGCATGTCCAAACTGTACTGAGAACTTCACGTTCAAAAGAAGGTACTGTCAGTGATTCTTCACACATAGAATTCAGAGTTCTTTGCGTATTTCACATCACTTTCCTCCTCATCTCATGCATAATTTATTGCAATAGTTTTTTTTTTTCAATAAAATATTCCCCTAATACCTTTTCTTCAGTTTAATATAGCACAATATGCAAGTGCCTCTTTATAGACTGTTGGTTTTCACCACTGCCTGAAAATTCACTTCTTAGTGCAGCTTTAAAAATCTGAGTCTCCAATTTCTTTCAGTCCTGATGCTCTGGTGTTCTCTGTCATTGTGGTACAGGTCCATGAAACCAGCAGCCTGCTAATGTCTTTGTGCTGCAATATAGTAAAGAAAAGGAAGAAAATGTAGTTAAGCACAAGTAATTATGATAAACATGATGTCCTTGTTTTTTTAAGCCCTATATAGATTGTGGGATCACACCTGATTTTTTACTTAAAATCAACTAAATTTGACCAGTGTGCATTTTTTTTTTTGAGAAAACAACTTATTGCCACTGTAAACCAGCAGAAGCATTCTTATTCTTTCTAAAGTATATCTGGCCAAATTCCAACACAAAGGAAATGGTTGTCACCGTCACACAGTCGATCTGCACTTGAGTGTATTTTTCGACACTTATTTGTGAATGTTTGCCTAATAAAAGGGGGATTTTAGCTTTGTTCTTTATGCTGCCATTTCATAAGTAACAGCATAAAAGTTTGCAAGTCAGCTTTGCCACTGTGGACCATGAAATACCAGCAGTCTTCCTCTAGCACAGACTACCTACAGGATTAAGAAGCAAATTCATATACAAAACCAGGTAAAAATTGCTACAGATGACACTGTCTACACACATGTAAGAGTGAAACAGAGAGAGAGGGGTGGAGGACGCCTCCTGGGGTAGACACACAGCGCATCCAAGGCATCAGCAGTGCTGCTTTGCAGCCAGAAGACAACTGGCCGTTGACCGCAGTGTCCTTGTTACACCAGCAGACCAGGTTTCCAGCAGAGCCACTCTGCCCTGTACCTCCAACAGAAAGCCCGACTCTGAACAGAGTATTTGTATAGGACGAGGCTTATCAAAAATAAGTGCTAAGGAGCATGACCAGAAGGCCCAACATTACAACCTCACTTTGATCCCAAGAAATGGTACAATCCCATTGAAACCCTCTACAGTTGCCTTTCCAACCTGGAAGCCTAAGTACCAGTTAGGGTTTGAGTTCCCGAAGAAGTGAACTGTGGAAAGAATGATGATTTTTTTTTTTGGTCGAATGAATTAAACCAAAAATACAGTATCTTCAGTGGAATAACAGACAAAGCAAAAAAGGGAAAAAGGAAAACCATCCCCATCCTTCCCGGTATTTGACTTCCAAACATTTCAGAGTAGGTGTAGTTCTCATTTTTTTATAGCACTCTTGATCTTATGTAAGCGTCCCAGTGCTGCCATGCTTCATCCACTTACTGGATCAAGGCTTATAAATTTCACAGGGCATTCTATCACATTTCTTCTCCAGCATTAGAAAGTTAGTTCTAGCCATAAATAACTGCACAGATCAAAACAACAGTAGTCCACGCTTACTAAAGCAATGGAATCATTAACATGATTTTAAAATCTGACATTGAGCTAAAATAAGTTTTTTTTTCTAAGACTACTACACTAATATAATAAATTTAGACTCATGGAAATTTGGAAGTAAATATCCCCATTTTATAAACTGAAAGAGAAGAGGTAAAGAGCAAATTCTATATACATTTCTATTTATGACTCTCCCAATATTTTGCTTCAACCTTAGTGAGGCCTATTCAAGTCAGCAGGAAAGCCAAGGATTGAAGCTTACTATTCCTCCTGTGGGAGATGAAGAAAACTGAAAATGCTATTTCCTCAAGCGATCACCAGTACCTAAGACTCCTATATCTGTCTCTTATACACATCTCTTTCTGTTGGAGGTTTCCAGCAGAGCCACTCTGCCCTGTACCTCCAACAGAAAGCCCGACTCTGAACAGAGTATTTGTATAGGACGAGGCTTATCAAAAATAAGTGCTAAGGAGCATGACCAGAAGGCCCAACATTACAACCTCACTTTGATCCCAAGAAATGGTACAATCCCATTGAAACCCTCTACAGTTGCCTTTCCAACCTGGAAGCCTAAGTACCAGTTAGGGTTTGAGTTCCCGAAGAAGTGAATAATATTTAGAGTCCAAAATATTCAGCCACAATCTCTGATCCAAAATGTGCCATTCTGACCTGGTTTGCAAATTTCAGCTTATACACAATGATACAGCCCAGTTACAGCTCTTCACTAGCTTCAAACAGCAGTTAAGTAGCATTAATTCAATGAAGCAAAAAAAAAAAAGATCCTAAATTTAAAGGCAGCATGACAGCAAAAATCCCTAAGCCCTTCCTGCCATACAAAAGCCCCAAAGAAGCTTTTTGTGCATTATCCAAGGAGATTTTACTAAATGTGAAGAAACAGATTACAGCTGTACTTCAGCATTATCTTTTGCCACCATCTTGAATATTGACTTGCCTTATGTAAATGACAATGGTTTTGAGGTTGATTTAATTCACTATGTTCATAGATATATATTCTTAATATATAAAGTAATGACTAAATAGTTAATGAATATAAGAGACAAAAGACTGAGAAAAGACAAGTCCACTAGATGACTTTGTGGAGCCTCAATCACTACTTAACGTAATTCTGCAACTGGACACCCAGTTTCTCCCACCCTATGAGATAACTCCTCTCCATTCATGAAGTGCTCCAGAGGTGGCTCTTTTTTTTTAAAACACAACAAGTAATAGTGACTGAAAGCTATTTTCACTCACAAAAACTATCACCAAATATGAGGTACACCCAGCTACCACAGTCAGTGAAAACAAAGGAAAAAGAACCAGTGCATTCTTTTATGTCTAGCCTAATCTGCTTAGGGAATGATATGTGATGACATGCTGCCCTCTTCACTTTGTGGCAGGGCTTAGCCCAGACAGACCTGCCCGTCTCACTGTTAACGTCAGTGCTCCCAGTCTGAATCCACAGTGGTCTGTCAGACACTGTAAGGGAGCAGCAGCGCTCGTCACTGTCTGATGTAATAGCTGCCATTGGTTGAGACCTATGGTAGAAAAAACCAAGTTAACAAAAATAGAGCATTTGAGTTCTTTTTCATCCATTTACCAAAAAAAGATAAAAATAGACTAAAATTCAGTTGAATTTCCATAATGAGTTTATCTAGATAACTTGCTGGCTTCACACAATGGGAAGCACTTGTAGACTTGAGGTGTATACACACCAGTCTTGGCCAGGAGAGGGCACTCTCCAGCCCAAGTCAGTTGAGCCGCAAAATGCCTTAAGGCTCATGAAAATGTTGCCTGCCAACGCTAACTCATGGTTTAATTCTGACAAAAATCTTGTACCAGCCTAACACTACCCTACTGGTGAAACAGTCCTGATTGTCTCAGTATTCTACAAGGGCCAAAGCTGTCATCCCTACCTGCATTAATGAGCTCAGAGACTGCTTTGAAGAATCGCCAAACTGCCTGAATCCCTTTCTCTGCAATGCCAGTGGCACCTCTGCGTACCATTCAACAGCTGAACTTACTGTGAGGTCAAACCTGCTTGAAATTGGTTTGACAAGGTAAGCTTTCTCTCAGGCTTTCAGAAGAGAGACCAAACACTAAGCAAAAGGGTTACTGTTAAGCCTTATTTTTTATTAACCTATTTGCTTGTTTCCTTTTTTCTATAAGTACAGTATAAGTAAGAAACAACTCATGTATCATATCAGTGTAGGCAACTCTGGGATCACTGATTTAAATAATGTCCAGTCCCTATAATATTAAGTTCTAAATCAGAAATAGTAGCTAATCAAAACCTTAAAAAAGGCTTTTCTAATACTGAAAAAGAAGAAACTTTACACACCTGATCTATAAACATGATTACTTACTGAATTTTAACTCAACAGATTTCTTAAATGAGGTTCAATAATGAGGTTATTTACCCTTTTGTTTATGGGAAAACAAGTATACTATTAGCTATAACCCAATAGCAATCACACAAGTAGAAATATGAATATACAAAGAATTATCTTTTGACCTCTCTCTCCATGGGTAAAACTTAGGTTTCAACAATCATCCTAAAGAATCTCCTTTTCTCTCTTAGGCAAGAGGAGGGCCAAAAAGCTGCTTCAAAGACTAATCTTGAGGTGAGGTGAGGTGAAGTCGCTCAGTCGTGTCCGACTCTTTGCGACCCCGTGGACTGTAACCTACTAGGGCTTCTCCGTCCATGGGATTCTCCAGGCAAGAATACTGGAGTGGATTGCCATTTCCTTCTCCAAGGGATCTTCCCGACCCAGGGATCAAACCCGGGTCTCCCGCATTGGAGGCACACGCTTTAACCTCTGAGACACCAGGGAAGCCCAGACTAATCTTACCCTATGTATTAACCCCACCAGTGCCCAGAAATGCTGTGAAATATTAACATGCAAGACCCCAGTCCACAGCCTGGCCTGTGAGTCTTTTGTGCTAATGCTGTGTTTCCCCTCAAAGCTTTTAGGGTCTCAAGGTTTTTCTTTAGAATTGACCACACAGGATCCATTAGGAAGAACCAGGAAACCCTGACAGTGAGGTAGTAAATAGGAGATCCTCATGAAAGATAGGGATTTCACTGGATATTACTTATTTTTGTCCATTTTAAGAGAAAAGCTTACATGCAACAATGGCAACTATTCTTGGGATGCAAGCAAAGACATAAAGGGGCAAACCAGAACAGGGTAAGAATTTTCTTTTTTTAGAGCACATGAAGGAGTGAAGTAGAGGAGGTCACACTCTTAGAGCAAAGCCCAGAATTAAAAACTAAAGAACTAAGATTATACATCCTGCTGCCTCTCTTAATACAGTGTAGCATGATGCAACATGAACCACCAGGAAAAACATTTTACAATAGACATTCTGGTTTTTCAGCCTCCATGCTGTTTTTCTAACCAGTTCTTTTTTAGGGTTTTAGACAAACTGCATACTTCTTCCCAGCATTCCAGGACTCCCACCAAGATGTACCACTCCCAGCTGGACTCCCTGCTAAAAACTAAATGGTGAGGGGAAATCACAGGTTGGTAAACAACAGCACCTCAAAAATGAGCGCAGATAGAAATGACTACCCTCTGGAAAATACAACCACAACACACACAGATCAAGGCCTTGGAATGTGAGCTATTTCCCTGCTAGAAATGGGAAAACAGTCTCCTACTCAGTCACACCAGTGGCACTAAGAAGGAATGTTGAAGTTAATGTCCACTTTTCCACCAATTGGCAAAATATTAAAATAATAAACACTGAGGTTCCAGGAAAACAAGAAAACCAAAAAACGCTAATTTATGCCACTTAAAAGCTGACAAGTATACCTCTGTGGTTCTAATGCCTTTGGAAAGTCTTCATAAGAGGACCTCTGCCCCACTGAGCCTCAGCAGCTCAGACACGGCTCATGCCTTTGAAGGCCTTCTGAGATGGTGATTGGTAATTGGTCCACAAGTGTCTGAAGCACAATCACTCTTCCTCATTGCAAGAGCTGCAATGTTCATGGACTTCTCCTCACTACAACCTCCATGACCTCCAACCCAGTTGCTCTCCACAGGTGACTGTTGAGACTACTCAAATCATGCCACTTTTAGGTATCTGATCATACTATGATTAGTGGGATTTTCAGATTTAAAAAATGGCAACCCACTCCAGTACTCTTGCCTGGACTATTCCATGGATAGAGGAGCCTGGTGGGTTACAGTCCATGGGGTCATAAAGAGTTGGTGACTGAGCGACTTCACTTTCAGACAAAAAAATTTGTTTTTTAAAAAAGTTTATACTGCATGTATGTTGCTGAAAGATACTATCTGACGCTACCAGAATGAAATTTCTATGCCACATACTGAAAGTGGCAGTTATGACAGCAAGTATTTATGTTAAGTCTTATGGCCAGGCACTTTATTGCACTGAAATTTAAATTCTCTCAGTTACCTTTTGAAGAGGTACTATTTTATTTTTCTCCCCATTTCACAGATCATGACACTGAAGTAACCTGCCTAGGATCACACAGCTTGGAAGTGGCAGATCCAAGTCAGGCTTTGCCTAGGAAGTCTAGCTCAAGAGCCTGTACTTTCTACCATGTGCCTGAAAAGTGGAAAAGAACGATCTTTTGCTCAATTAAAAGACTGATACCAAGTACTATTAGCGCAAAAATGTTAACTCTCCAGCTCACCTGCATCTGGCAAGTTA